>CM012445.1:51990-135607 GCA_003999625.1 Oryzias javanicus
TAACTGTGTCAAAACGGAGTTTGTGGCCTGTTTCAGCTTGACGGGAGGAGTCCGAGCACGCCCGCATAGCTGGAGGATCATCAGAGCCTCCCTCTGCACCTGCACCTCCCCATGGACACTTTCCCTCAGCAGCACGTCTGGAAGCGGTAACTTTACTGTCAAATGTTCAGATTGACCGACGGAGCAGAAACACCTGAGAAGCTCCAAAAACTGACTCTGAGGAAGAAGAACTGCTCCTGGGAGAAGATCTGCCCCATCAACCTCCTCTAGGGCAGCTAATGCTAACGCTAATCAAACATTCTGACTAAATGAACATATTTATATACATTTTCAAAACTCAAGGACATTTTTTTAAAGTAACCATTTATGGTCTAAAACATCATTTTTTCCATCATCCTTTCTTCTTCTGGAATAATAAAAACTTAAACGTCCTCCAGAAGAAGCAGAACAATGATTCCAAAGTTAATGAACATTTGAGTTAGAACTTCTGCTTTAGAGAATCCATGTAACTCTGGATGATGTTAATCTCATTATTTCACTGAAACATTTTACAGTCTGAACTGGATCAGATAAATAAATACATTTAAAACATTTAAATTATTAATGTATTTCTAAATGAATGTGTATAAATGTAGAAACTCAACAATAAAAATCTGAATCCTTTCATGGATATCGAGTCTTACGTCACAAACACGAGTTTGGACCCAGACAGCAGACGGAGCAGCTCATCACACAGATGTAAGAGAGAAAAGCTGCCCCGGCCCATACTATCACACTGCCACCACCAGCAGATGCTACTGAGCACAGCTTTGAGTGAAGGGGGGTGTAAATGTGGGTCTCTGAGCCCCCAGACCCACAAAGACCAGATTTGAAGGGATTTCTGCTTTGATCCTCAGTAATGACCACCGCCCCTTAATATGGGGGGTGTCCCGCTGACTGCCAACATGGAACCAGTCTCTGAGAATTTTTTTTTTTTTTGGGGGGGTGATAATGAAACATTCACACTTCTTAAACCTGAACTAAATGACGGGATCTTCTACAGCCATCTGCTTAGGTCAGGGTGGTGGTGGTGGTGGTGGTGGTGGTGGGGGGGTTAATTTAGGAGAAAAAAAACTACAAAAAAAAAAATCACTGAGTGGGGGGGTAGAAGCTCATGTCACTGGGGAGTGTGTTGCATCAGCACTTAGATAGTGTGGACAGGAGGTGGGGGGGCGGTCTCACCGAGGTGAGACCCCCCCACTGCCATTTGTCTGTCTCCCCCCCCAACCATGACTTAAACACCAGCCTGGGGGGTGTTCAGGTTTATTCATTCACTCATCAAACATAAACACATCTGAGGTTTTACTGCCAGGTTCAGACTTTTGTTCTGCTGCAGATCCTGAAGTTCTTCCAAGAAGTTCTCTTTCAGGACGTCCTAATCTGGAATTAATATCATTGATCCATCAATTCCCCAATAATCCCCGCCCTCATACCTCCTGGCCAATGACAACAGAGATCTCTAGTCACATGGTTTTGTTTACAAGCTCCTGTTTAAACCAGGAATGAAAACATGAGGTTTCTGCTTTTGGTTTTTGTCTGAATTCATTTATTTAAAACATCAAATGTATGGAGGGCATTTGGTGCCACCACATTGCAAGAAAGAGTCCATTTTGAGATCAAAATTTTCTAAAATTGCAAACAAAATGTGAAGTGTTAAGAATAAAAAGTTCAAGTTAAAACATTTAATATTTACTTAAACAGTTTTTGCGATTGCAACACAAATGTTTTATGTGTTCAGTCTAACCTCACCCCCACCTTCTTTGATTTTTGCTTCTGTTTCCTGAAATGTTTGCTGACTTGAAATATTTTTTATTTTTGCAAATTGTGAATTTTTATCCTTACCACATGACATTTTGTTAGCAAAATATAGAAAATGCTGATCTCAAAACTGTAACTTTTGCACTAAAATACCTCCATACAAATGTAGAAACTAGAACCGGCTTCATGGGGACAAAAACTTTAAATCAAAAGTTTTAAAATCTGTAAAAATTAAATAACAGTTTTGAATGGAGATGTTTAGACAGGATAAAACCTTATGCTTGAATGAATAAAAAGCGGTTGCCAGATTCTGAGAGAAATACCTCGTTTTATAGACAAAATAAGATAAAACCTGCATTATTTTTACGCATTATTGAGTGGAGACGAGAAAAAAACGAGAGAATGTTTCAAGTTTACAGCAGCTGAAACGTCACGAAATGTTTAACCTTCAGATAAGAAGCGTCTCCTCTGGGATCATCTTAATCTTTCAGATTAAATCTGAGTTCTTCTAGAGAAAGAGCTTCATTCTGAAAGACGTGTTTGTTCCTGCTCGGGGTCACCGGACAGGTAAACGGCGGCAGAAGAACTGCTCCCACTCTGCTTCAGCAGCAGACAGACCCTCAGAGACCCGGAGGAGGGACCCTCACCAAAGCAAGAAACACCTGGAGGAACATCAAAGGAGCTTCGGCGGGAGTGCATGACGCGACGCCGGAGAGCAGCCGGGCGCGTGAGCAGGAAACTGTCCCGAATGAAATCAGTTCAGCTCCGTC
Organism: Oryzias javanicus; assembly: GCA_003999625.1. Classification (NCBI taxonomy): domain Eukaryota; kingdom Metazoa; phylum Chordata; class Actinopteri; order Beloniformes; family Adrianichthyidae; genus Oryzias; species Oryzias javanicus. The sequence goes on from CM012445.1 coordinate 54,558, forward strand.
CTCGCGCCCGCAGGTGCAGCGGCCGTCATATGACTTTAATCCATCTTAAGCAGCAGCGCTTCACGGTCTGAACCTCCAAACTCCCCGCGGCGCACGCGCTCCGCGCGGCTAAAACTTGTGGTGACACCCCCCCCCCCCTCGAGCTGCGGCTCCCTCGGAACCTGACTCACCGGACGCCGGCGGCCCCAGCCTCTCGCGGGCTCCCTGCTACAGACCGGGACGGTGATGCGTTCCGGCCCCCAACTTCACCTGAGGCCAACTTCTGCCGGAATCCCGCAACTCGGCCGCCGCATGCGCCGTCCGTCCCGCACGCAGCCGCTTTGAACACCGCAGCAGGACACCAGCGGTCCTGCTCATGCGCAGTGAAGCCCGGCCCACGCGGCTTCGTTTGGGAAGGTCGGCGCACAGGTGTTGCTTACCTGCGCGGCCTACTTTCATCAAGCCGCTTGTAAAGAACAGAACTATGTTCTCACTCACCGTTTCAGGGAAACCTGACTAGCGCGAGCTGCAAAAAGCCCGCCGTTTGGAGGTTGAACTTTCTTCAAATACTTGATTATCTGAATACATGTGGGGAAAAAAAATCAGCAAATGTTTAAGATAACACAAAAAACACGCAGAAAAGGGACTTTAGTAACTCAATTGTGAGAATGTTTAACTTAACACACAAAAGGTATATTCCATTTCCCTCCGCAAGACAAAGTAGTTCCTTGCTCGACGTTTAAACGCTTTTTAACCAGCGGCGCATTGATATCAAGAAACTTCTCCCACTGGCGGAAGAACTTCTTTTCTCTATTTTCACGGACTTTGATCTGAAAGGAATTCCTTTTTTATTTTCGGGTTATCTTCAAAGTAAATTTACACGGTGAATATTCTTAAATGTACTTAATAATTTAAAAATGTTAATAAAAGGAGAAGTAGAAAAAATGATTTTAATCCTGGTTTCAAACAAGCAGAACGTTTTTGTAACTAGCGCGTCATCTAGTGGCAGCTTGGAGTTACTGCAAGTTATTGTTTGGAAACTACGAATAAAAAACTTTAAATATTAAATATTTGTTATTTTCGTTCAGATCCTTAGACACTGATTTTTTTCACACTTTAACTCGGTCAGTTCAATGTGTACTTACAAAACAAAATGTACAAAAACGTTTTTCAAAGTTATGAAGTGAAATTTCCCATCCAAACATCAGATCAGAAAAGCACAGGAGCAGCTAAAATGCTCTCAGGCCTCTGGTAGGGAACCAGAGCTTGGGTGAGAGAGCTCACCAGAACCGGGTCGGTTCCCTTTGGCCTCCTTATTCCTTGTTGTCATAGATTCATCCCGGTTCTGGAAGCATTTGGTCCATACTGACATGACAGAATCCCAGTTGCTGCAGATTTGTCGGCTGAACATCCATGATGCCGACCTCCCGTTCCACCACATCCCAAAGGTTCTGTTGGGTTCTGGTGACTGTGGAGGTCTTTAAAGTCCAGAGAACTCTTTGTTATAGAAACCAGCCTGAGATGATTCCAGCAGGATGGATCCATGTTTTCATGTGTTGATGAGTAAATCCGACCGTAAACCATCTGAATGTGTCAGAAATAGAGACTCATCAAACGTTTTTCCATCTTCTATTGTCCAGTTTTGGTGAGTCTGAGGGATTTTTAAATGTGGTCCATCAACCTGGATAAGATCTACAATCACTGGAGAAGTTAGGACAGACAGTAAAATCAGGTAAATTGAAGTGCCCAAGCATTTATCAACATTTTTCATTTATGAACGATAATTATAATAAAAACAATTCATAGGCAGTCTATAAGTGCTAATTGAAAATGGTGCATGATTTAAAGTGAAGACAAAGTCATTTTCTATCGTTTGTTTTGACGTCTGGATGTTGGTTTATTATTTATTTATTTTGGGTTTTTATAAAGATAGTTACCATCACATCATTTGATGAACTTAAAAAGCAGGAAATCATCTTAGAGCTTTGAAATTAGCAATGGATCATCAAAATACTGTGATGTCATCACAGAGCTTTGAGGACTGAAAACTAACATTCAGCAACTTAGAATAAAACAACATAAAAATGGTTCTTAAAAAACTCTTCAACATATTTAAGAACACCAGGAGATTCAAACACACCACATGTAACACCACGTTCTCTGGTGAAGAAGATCTCACCAGGGAAAACATGGAACCATCAGAAGGCAACGAATTCCTCGCTAAAGAATAGAAGACAGAAGATTGTTTAGAGAAAAGCTCTGACACTGAGAAACCAGAGCTGATCTCTTCCAAAGGATGAATTTGACCTTCTGGAAAAACTTCATCAGCCAATCAGGAGAAGAAGCTGAATACCAAAAAGCTCAAGCGAGCACCTTGGAGCATGATGATGTCATAGACAAGGAAACTGAAAAGCTTCAGGACCAACTTTCTACTTTGTCAAAGCAGAAAAACAAACTTGTAACTGTGTAGCGGCCCGAAAGCCAAATCCTGTAGTGAGGAAGCCTCTGAGTGCAGCTGAAAATGAAGTTCACCATCAGAGACTTAAAGAACTTGAACAGGGATGGAATTTACTCATCCATAGGGTTTATCACTGTTATACTTTTATCTGATGATTTGGTTTGTTGGACCAACTCTGTTTCCTGATAGATCCATGTCATTCTGGGTTTCCTAAGATTATTAGCTTGGTAGGATGTTAGCTTATTTGGGTTTTAAAAAAGGACGGCACATTGGTCTGCTGGGCCAACTCCAGTACCTGACAGACCCGTGTCTATCTGGTTTCCTTTGGTCATTAGCTTGTTATGATGGTAGGTTTTGAAAAAAGACACACCCACACGCTTGAAAGATCTCAGGAGATAAGCTGTCCGGGGCTTTTGCCCCTGGGGTCTTCCTGGGTGACGAGCCAGACTGAGCGCTTCAGAACCCCCTGAGAGGTACAAACAAAGATTCCAGATTAGCATCACCGAGGCCCCAATCTTGGTAACCAGGGGTCCTTCTATGGCCCCAAAGAAAGAAACAACGTGGATAACTCTCCAATGGACCAACCACCTTCAGGAGAGTTCAAAGGGATCAGTGCGATGTGGTTTGGGCGGCAGTCAAAGGCGGGTGCCTCTGTGGCTCACAGTGGAACTTAGTTTTTGGGACATGGAACATCACCTCTCTGAGAGGAACGGAGCCTGAGCTTGTGCGGGACGTTGAGAGGGACTGGCTGGATATAGTTGGGCTCACCCCCATGCACAACCTGGACTCTGAAACTCAGCTCCTTGATAGAGTTTGGACTTTCTACAATGTTTTCTACCAAGAAACTCTGGGATTGGATCCAAACGAGGAGTCCCCAAACCACGGACTGCAGGTCGGATCCGTCCCTCCTCCATATTTGTCCCAGCCCCCTAAATTGTTTTATCTAAATTAGACATTTTCCCACTTTTTTTAGGCTAATTTGACATTTAGCTAATATTTCATCTACATTCTAGTTGTTTTGGCTAATTTGAATTTTTTTTTGTTTTGTTTTTTTGACGATTTGACAATCATTTTAAGCATCTTCAGCTAATAATCGATCAAAGGTTATGCTACATATCTAGTTTTTACAATTGTCTGTTCTTGAAAACGTAAATCTTCAGGCTGTGATTGTTTCTCTTTTTCTGTTAGCCTGAAGACCCCCGCCCCCCCATCAGGGAAGAAAACAGTTGTGTGGCCCTCTCAAGTAGAAGTTTAGAGACCCCTGATTTAAACTCCTTTGGAGTGACCTGTTGGAGTCTGATCCAGATCCCAGAAGATCTTCTGATCTCTCACATGAAGGACAAACTGTCACTAAATCCAGCTGTTCTGAATTCTGCGCTGATCAGAACCTAAAGTTTTTCTCCCTTCAGAACCTCAGAGGCCAGAAGCAGAGCTGAGGCTTTGGGAAAGCCTCGTGTGTGTTTGCGTTTGAGCCGTGCGTGACACAATAGCGCGCGGCCCGCCCCCCGTATCGCAGTCAAACCTCGCTGGAAAGTGCGCAAACCCGCTTGCGAAAGCTTTTTCAATTGTGCTTCACATCCCGCTTTGCAGACTTTATCGCTTCATCGCCGCGCGCGCGCGGGGGGGCCTCGCGGCCACACCTCCCCCGCAGCCCTGGATTGGCCCCGCCGCCTCCTCGCGTTGCCATCAGTTTCCGCGTTTCTGGCATTTAAGTGGCGCGCGCGCCCCGCAGCTCCCACTCACAGCCAGCAGCATGTCCGACCGCGGGACGTTCGACACCAACGTGGTCACCGTGACCCGCTTCGTGATGGAGGAGGGCCGGAGGGCGAAGGGCACCGGGGAGCTGACCACGCTGCTCAACGCGCTGTGCACGGCGGTGAAGGCCATCTCCAGCGCCGTGCGCAAGGCCGGGATCGCGCACCTGTGAGAGACGCGCACACACATGACACGGACACAGCCGGGGTGTCACCCCCGCGCGGTAAAGTGGAGGTTCAGGTGGACTGAGGCGCTCAGAGACCACGCCCACTGGCAGTTTAAACCTGTTTCCTCTCACCTGTGTTGACGGGTTAGACTCATATTCTGTCACTATTTAGGAGTTCCACTCAGCACAGTCAGAGATGAGGCATGCGTGATGTATGGCAAGCCAAGAGGTCAATAATCGCTTGGAAAAGCGCCGTAAAAAAACTGTATTGGCCATGAAAAACGATGATTTTAAAAGACGCAAATTGGCATCTTGTGTTGTCCAAAAACGGGCACAAAAAGTGTTTTTTTTATCGCAGACAAAACCGTGAGTTGAAAGCGGCACTTTGATTGTTACATAAAATAAAAATTTACATTTGAAAACATAATATTCAAAACTTGGAAAAAATGTTGAAAACTTGAAAAAGTGTAGTAAATGTGTAGTGAGGAGTCCTCTTTGTTATCTCAATGGGAAACATGTCGCAATAGCCAATGAGCTAAAAGCCCCGCCCTCATATAAAGTGAGGATCAGCTCGGCAGCGAAAACTGGAAAATCAGAATTGAAGCTGAAAAAGAGAACTGAAAGCAAAGAGGGAGAGACAGACAAAGGAAAGTACAAAAAAAACACATTTCATTTGTAAAGTTTTAGTTTCAAATTTACATTTTTTAAAATTTTCAATATCTTTTCAAGATTTCAAAATTTAGTTTTCCAATTTTAAATTGTATTTTTTTAAATTTTTCAATAATTCTTTAAATTTGTATTTTTGAGTTTAAAACTTTAAATCTTTTTTTTTTTTCATTTTTAAGCGGATCCTGATTTGACCTCATACATACATACATATGTATGTTGAATACACCTACAAAAAGAATTCCAATCGTCTACAACAAAGAAGCTGTTTTAATTTGTAATAATTTATTAATGTAGTACAAACCAGTAAAAAAAAAAAAAAAAAAATAAGACGTAAAAAAAAAGAAACGCTTATAAGATAGTACTTTTGCTAGAGGTCAGCAAATAAAAAACCTGAAGAAACCCATCGAACCCATGACTCCTGCATGAGAAAAAAAAACTACAGTGTAGTCGTCTTAACTGCTCGGCCACAAGAGGAATGTAGAAGACAAACTTGTCCATAACTGCTTTATTCAAATAAAATGACGTATTTGACGCACATGTAACAAACTGCTTTCGACGAACGATTTATACGATTAAAACGCTGTTTTTTGTGCCCGTTTTGGGCAAACGCAAGACACCTTAGCTTAAGTGCTACTTTTAAAATCCGTGTTTTTCATGGCCAATATGCGTTTTCTTAAATGACGCTTTTCCAGACAATTATTGGCCCCTTTGGCTTGCCATAGAGAGAGTACGGGCACGTTCCGATTTACCTGGTGCGCTCCTTCCAAACACGAAGAGAGACTGAAACGTTTCCAGACAGAAATCTGCCTCCAGATGGAGACCACGGGAACACAACAGTTTACCGAATCAAACCCACAACCAAAGAAAACAGCCAGTAGCAAACAAGTCAGGAACTATTCAGACTTAATAGAAAATATGCAAAATCAGATTTATACAAAAATGAGTAATAAATGTTTTTCTGGTAGCTGTACTATCCTATTGTAACCATGATGATGTCACTAAATGTCATTTTGATTCAGATTTTGTATTTTTGGGGATTAAACTGAACAAAAAAAACCAATTAAAACTATTGTAAATCAGAAGTTTCAGAGTTTTCTTTAAAAATCAAGTAAAGTTAGCAAAAATAAAGTATCAGTCAGAGTAGTTTTTATAATAAGTTTCTGAGGTAAATTCAACATACTAACCCACCATTTATCTCCAAACAAGTTATTTATTTGATTCATCTCTTCAGAAAATGACTGTTCATGGTTAAAAATAAATACATTTAAAACATATATTGCTGTTTTATTTTTTTTAAGATGTTTTTTAAATCATCCCGTCAGGTACGGCATCGCCGGCAGCACCAACGTGACGGGCGACCAGGTGAAGAAGCTGGACATCCTGTCCAATGATCTGGTCATCAACATGATCAAGTCCTCCTTCACTTCCTGCGTTCTGGTGTCTGAGGAAAACGACAAAGCAATCATCGTGGAGCCAGACAAACGGGTACGTGGCGGTAAACCCATCCGGGGAGCCGCACGGCTCAGGTTTCAGTGAGGAGGCTTGCTGCAAAAACTGTTGGGTAACGTCAAGCTTCCTCTTTCTCTAAAATAAACTTTTTCTTAGTCTACTTGCAAGATTAAGCACAGTCATATCACTGTAGGCGGGCCCGGCCCTTGGCTGCATGGCCCCCTTTGGCGAGAAATGAATTCAGCACCCCCTGCAGGTGGTTGGATTCGTCCCAACTAGGGCTTGAAATGAATGACTCTTTATTCATAACTGACAACGTCACCACTGTGTGATTAATGTGATAAGAATCAATGGACAGACTTTATTATAAATACATTTTCTAGATGTAGAGTTTTGTGCGTAAATTTTATTTTGTGATTATTCGCCGATAATGAGGGGTCGGCAAATATTGTAGCGTGAAAAAAAATTGATTGCGATTAATCATGATTAATTTCTCCCAGGTTTGCGATTAATTTAATTTTTTTTAATCGATTACCGGCCCTAATTTTTACATGAAACAAGTGATGCGTCAAACTGTCCCCCCCCAGAAGATGCCACCCCAGGCAGCTGCCTAGGTCGCCCATGCACAGGGCCGGCCCTGACTGCAGGTTACCTTTTCAAATGTTCAAAGTTTAAAAAATATTTTTAATTTCATTCAATTATTGAGTCTCTTTCATTGAATTGATGTTTTTATTAAGCAGTAGAGCTACTCCAAACCCAGATGTTTTGGTAAAACTCTGTTGTTTTTCAGGGGAAATACATCGTGTGCTTCGATCCTCTGGACGGATCCTCCAACATCGACTGTCTCGTCTCCATTGGAACAATCTTCAGCATTTACCGGAAGGTACGACGCCTGTTGTGACGGGCAGACTGGATTTAGAAAACAAAGTGTTCTGTTTTACTCTTGACAGGTTCATGTAAATAACCCAAAATAACTTTAAGTTCTCTAGTTTAGTGGTCCCCAACATTTTAGTGTCAGTCAACGCATGGGGGGGGGGGATTTAAATACATGACCAAAAAAGACTCAGAAGAAACAGGGATAATTTCTTGGTTCTTCTGCAGCCCGGTGGTTGGGGTCCGCTGCTCCACTTCACCTGTTAGTTTTTCAAACATCCCGTCATCAGGTGTCCCGCTCTCCTCTCCAGACCACAGACGATGAGCCGTGTGAAAACGACGCCCTGCAGCCGGGCAGGAACCTGGTAGCGGCGGGTTACGCCCTCTACGGCAGCGCCACCATGATCGTCCTCTCCACCGGCCAGGGAGTCAACTGCTTCATGCTGGACCCGGTCGGTGCTCCCCGTCCCGGTCCGCGGGAGGATTTCCATCCTCTCATGTGGTTTCATCTCACCTTCAGGCGATCGGCGAGTTCATCCTGGTGGAGCGTGACGTGAGGATCAAGAAACGGGGCAAAATTTACAGCCTGAACGAAGGTTACGCCAAGGACTTTGAGCCGGCCGTCACCGAGTACCTCCAGAGGAAGAAGTTCCCGGAGGTGACCTGGACCCTCGAGCCACCACGATTAGTGGTTACTTTATATTATATGGAGTCAGAGTGTAGTTGAAAGTTATAACGACATTATGCTAGCTGTTTGGACATTTATGAAGGTTTTATAGGTTAATTTGGAGTTTAGCTAATGTATTAGCTACAGGCTAGCTATAATGGCTAATTTAGGATTTTTTTCAGTTTTTAGACTGTTTTGGAGTTGAGCTAATATTTTAGTGAAATGCTAGGTGTTTTGGCTAATTTAGGATCTTTATGATTTTTAGGTTAATTTGGAGCTTAGCTAACGTATCAGCTACATGCTAGCTATAATGGCTAATTTAGGATTTCTTTTAGACTAATTTGGAGTTTAGCTTATTTTAACAGCATGCTAGCTATTTTTGCTAATTTAAGATTTTCAGTTTTTAAGCTAATGTGGTGTTTAGTTTATAATTCAGCTACAAGCTAGCTATTTTGGCTAATTTAGGATTTTTTCAGTTTTTAGACTGTTTTGGAGTTGAGCTAGTATTTTAGTGAAATGCTAGGTGTTTTGGCTAATTCAGGATCTTTATGATTTTTAGGCTAATTTGGAGTTTAGCTAACAAATCAGCTACATGCTAGCTATAATGGCTAATTTAGGATTTTTTTTCTTTTAGACTAATTTGGAGTTTAGCTTATTTTAACAGCATGCTAGCTATTTTTGCTAATTTAAGATTTTCAGTTTTTAATCTAATGTGGTGTTTAGTTTATAATTCAGCTACAAGCTAGCTATTTTGGCTAATTTAGGATTTTTTTCAGTTTTTAGACTGTTTTGGAGTTGAGCTAATATTTTAGTGAAATGCTAGGTGTTTTGGCTAATTTAGGATCTTTATGATTTTTAGGCTAATTTGGAGTTTAGCTAACGTATCAGCTACATGCTAGCTATAATGGCTAATTTAGGATTTTTTTCTTTTAGACTAATTTGGAGTTTAGCTTATTTTAACAGCATTCTAGCTATTTTTGCTAATTTAAGATTTTCAGTTTTTAAGCTAATGTGGTGTTTAGTTTATATTTCAGCTACAAGCTAGCTATTTTGGCTAATTTAGGATTTTTTTCAGTTTTTAGACTGTTTCGGAGTTGAGCTAATATTTTAGTGAAATGCTAGGTGTTTTGGCTAATGTAGGATCTTTATGATTTTTAGGCTAATTTGGAGCTTAGCTAACGTATCAGCTACATGCTAGCTATAATGGCTAATTTAGGATTTTTTTAGACTAATTTGGAGTTTAGCTTATTTTAACAGCATGCTAGCTATTTTTGCTAATTTAGATTTTCAGTTTTTAAGCTAATGTGGTTTTTAGTTTAGAATCAGCTACAAGCTAGCTTTTGGCTAGATTTTAGGATTTTTTTTTCAGTTTTTAGGGACTGTTTTGGAGATTGAGCTAAATATTTTAGTGAAATGCTAGGTGTTTTTGCTAATTTAGGATCTTTATGATTTTAGGCTAATTTGGAGTTTAGCTAACGTATCAGCTACATGCTAGCTATAATGGCTAATTTAGGATTTTTTTCTTTTAGACTAATTTGGAGTTTAGCTTATTTTAACAGCATGCTAGCTATTTTTGCTAATTTAAGATTTTCAGTTTTTAAGCTAATGTGGTTTTTTTAAAAGGCTAATTTGGAAGCTACTTAGGCTAACCGTATCAGCTACATGCTAGCTATAATGGCTAATTTAAAGGATTTTTTTTAGACTAATTTGGAGTTTCGCTTATTTTAACCAGCATGCTAGCTATTTTTGTGATTTAAGATTTTCAGTTTTTAAAGCTAATGTGGTGTTTAGTTTAGAATTCAGCTACAAGCTAGCTATTTTGGCTAATTTAGGAAATTTTTTTCAGTTTTTAGACTGTTTTTTTGGAGTTGAGCTATATATTAGTGAAATGCTAGGTGTTTTGGGCTAATTTAGGATCTTTATGATTTTTAGGCTAACTTGGAGCTTAGCTAACGTATCAGCTACATGCTAGCTATAATGGCTAATTTAGGATTTTTTTTTAAGACTAATTTGTAGTTTAGCTTATATTTTAACAGTATTCTTGCTGGATAACTTTGGCTTTTTTAAGTTTTTTGGCTAATTTGGCATTCAACTAATACTTTAACTGGCTATTAGCTTCAGCGTTTTTAGCAGTCACTTTTATCATCTTCAGCAGCCAAATTCACACCAGCATTATCGCAAGTAATTCTATATATCTAGTTTTTAGTTAGTTTAAAGCTAGTGATGGTTAAAACGTGTGTTTTACATCCAGTTTGTTCTTGACCCGATTAGTCGTCTAATTGGAAAAAATAATTGGAGATTAGTCAACTATTAAAATATTAGTTTCTGGCGGCTCTACAGGACTCACAGTGGGGCTGACGTCCAGCGTCTCTAAAAGCGTCCCTCACGCTGTTGTCCTTGAACCTCTGCAGGACGGCAGCGAGCCCTACGGAGCGCGCTACGTCGGCTCCATGGTGGCGGACGTCCACCGGACGCTCATGTACGGAGGAATCTTTTTATACCCAGGAAACGCCAAGAGCCCCAAGGGGAAGGTGAGGTCCCTCCGTCCTCGTCCCTCACCGGTTTGACCCCTGACAGTTTCAAACCACATTCAGAAGAGCTTTAACGGAACCAACCGAGCTGTCTGAGCTTTTATTATGAAAAGGTAGATTTCCTCAGATGTTCAGAAAAAAATCATCAGTCAACTTTAACTCCAAACATTTTTTTTCTGGTTTTGTCAGATGTATAACTTTGATCGATTACGTTATTAGGCTGAAACCATGAAGCCCATATAACCATAGCCCCACCTCTGTGCTCATCAGTTTGGTTGGGGGCGTTTTAGCTTCATCTGCTCCTCAGACGTTGGTCTCGTGGTTTGAACACGTGCACCAAACAAACAGCGTTTTTCATGAAGGTTCAGAACGCTCCGTTCAGCCTCGGGCTCCGACCATCTGAGTCTGGAATGAATGTGAGCTGAAGGAGATTGTAATCTGATTACTACATATTCTGCTTCGGGTCACTCATAGAGAAGATCTGTTGTTTTCATTTTATTAGTCTACTCTCTCAGTTCACCAGCTGCTGTTGCACATTTACAGTTTATTCTCCATGACAGTTTTTCCTCCGGAGATTCTTTATTTTATGTGATTTTTAATGTTTAGTTTTTTACCAACGTATCCCAGCAGAGAGTTTTCAGACCTGCAGCTCTTCAGTTTTCTGCGGCTGAAGCTCAGAGTTTCGAAACCATCTTTCCTCACATCCGTGAGTTTCGGCCGATGGAGACAAACCTCGTTTGGCAATGATGTGTAACAGCTGGGTTTGGGCAACGTGACGGAACCACTGTGTGGTTTGGTTTTTGGGGGTGGGGTCTCTTTTATTGATCACAAAAACAGCAGCAGTATCATTTCCATCCAGACGTACGGTTCTGATCCAGATTCCAGCTCAGACAAAGATCTATCTGTCTGGGAGTCGATGCATCCGAAGGGGGCGGAGCTTGTGGACTGCTGCAGATACGATCGTGTTCAAACAACATCTTTTTTCTTGTCTGCTCAAACCTCAAAAGGATTGGAAAAAGAAATATTCAGAAATGCTTTTTAAGCTTGAATTTCTTCATACAGTGAGGAGAATACATGTTTAAACAGCCTTTGATCTGTGCAGGTACTTAGAAATCAGGGAGGAGTCTGAGTCTCATCTGAGGTCTATGTCCACTGTGATAGACCGTCTAAAGTACTTGAACCTCTGAGAAAATCCATGTTAATATTTGGTTCAGTAGGAGTTGCTTATAAGTGGTCAAACTGGAGATGGGCCGGTTTAAGCAGGGGAACCTTCCGTTCCTTTCTTGATTTCAAACCATGACGTCTCAGCGCAGGGCTCTCAAACTAGCGGCCCGCGGGCCATTTCCGGCCTCCAAGTCGACATTTGGTGGCGGACGCCACCTTACTATGAAAGTTCAACATCTTCTGCATGTCGCTACTTTGATGATAGCTTTGCATTTGCTTTGTGATGATTCAGCTTTATGCTAAAAACTGCATTTGCTATTGTCGTTGGATCTGGTCGCTAGAAAAGTCCTTAGCCACAGTTGCTAGCATTGCTAGCCCCTGTCAGGACACCCAGAAGATATTGCTCAGTAGAACATAGACATGAAGGAATGTTCAATAATCCTGTTCCGTAGACATAGACGGTGGATGCAGAAACATATTTTTGGCACAAATAGAACCCCGTACGACCCAGCCTCAGCCAGACTCCGCCTTTAGTGGCTGTAAGGTAATCTGAGTTTTAGGACCCTCTCTAATATTACCAATGGTAACCATGGAAACGGTGGTCCCAGCTATTTCCAGGTCGTTGACGTTGTAGTTCTGGTCTGATCCCATAAACGTTTGTATTTCTTTGATGAGAAGCTGCAGTAAAGTTTGTGTTTGATTCTTCTTCTTCTGGTTTTAAGCTGCGACTTCTGTACGAGTGCAAGCCCATGGCCTTCATCATGGAGCAGGCGGGGGGCATGGCCTCCACCGGCTTCGAGAACATCCTGGACATCCAGCCGGAGAGCATCCACCAGCGCGCGCCGGTAGCGATGGGCTCCCCCGAGGACGTCCTGGAGTACATCGCCGTCTGCCAGAAGCACGCCAAGAAGTGAAGGCGGACGGCGCCGCCCCCGCAAAGCCAGAGTTTTATCCACGCCCTTTTATTCTGAAAGGATCTTTGTACGGAGCTGACGGGATGAAGGGTTGAACCAAAACGTCAGAGAAAATACAAACCTCTCCTGGACGCTCTCCAGAGCTGCAGCCGCGCCTCCAGGAAACGACCAAAGAAAACTTCTGAGCAACGGAAACCTGGACGTTCCTGAAGCTGCTGTTGGAGAGGAAGAGCTCCATCAAAGAAGAGTTTCAATCGGGATAAATCTACTTTATTTGTTTCAAACTCCAGAGAAAAAAGTTTAGTTTAACATCTTAGAAAAACAATATATTTGGAATAAAAAGACATATTTTACAAAGAAATCTGATAAATAAATAAATTCTCATTATTTCATTCATGAATTTGTTAAATCACAAAATAAAAACATAAAAAACCTTTCTACAATTTAAGGAATAAATAAACATATTTTACCTCCTGCTCAGAATTCTGCTTTTTCTGTGTAGTTTTTCAAACTTGACTTTTCATTGGGTTTTTTGTCACATGAACACATTTATTATTGTGTGAATATTTTGTAGGCATTCTCTCTATAGTGATCCTGTTTCTCTTTATTATTATTCCTTTTTTGTTCTTCCACATGTTTTTCGATTCTTAAAAACTCAAATCAGCAACATTTAGCAACATGCTAACATTTTTTTGGTGTATTTAGCATCAACTGAGGCCCAATGTTTAAAGTTTAGCTAATATTTAAGCACCATGCTAACGTTTTCAGCCAATTTGGCATCTATTGAGGTTTTTTGAGATACAATGGAGTTAAGCAAGTATTTTAGCCGCGTGCTAGCCTTTTGCTAATTTGACATCTACTGACGTTTTATGGGAAATTTTTTTAGTTGACCTAATATTTAACATTTTTGGTCAATTTAAAATCTAATGAGGTTTTTTTGGCTACTATGGAGATAAGTTAGCATTTTAGCAACAAGCTAGCTTTTTTTACATCTGCTTAGTTTTTTTTTTTTGGCTAATTCTGAATGAAGCTAAAATTTTAGTACCTTGTTAGCGTTTTTTGCTAAGGTGTCATCCACTGTGTAAGTTCAGCTATGATTTTAGCAACATGCTAACATTTTTGGCTTATTTAGCATCAACTGAGTTTTTTTTTTGGAGCTATTTACAATGTTTAGCTAATATTTAAGCACCATGCTAACGTTTTTAGACAATTTGGGATCTCATGAGGTTTTTTGAGATATAATGGAGTTAAGCAAGTATTTTAGCCGCGTGCTAGCCTTTTGCTAATTTGACATCTACTGACGTTTTATGGGAAATTTTTTTAGTTGACCTAATATTTAACGTTTTTGGTCAATTTAAAATCTACTGAGGTTTTTTTGGCTACTATGGAGATAAGTTAGCATTTTAGCAACAAGCTAGCTTTTTTGACATCTGCTTAGTTTTTTTTTTTTTTTGGCTAATTCTGAATGAAGCTAAAATTTTAGTACCTTGTTAGCTTTTTTGCTAAGGTGTCATCCACCGTGGTATTTTGGGTTATTCTTAAGTTCAGCTATGATTTTAGCAACATGCTAACATTTTTGGCTTATTTAGCATCAACTGAGTTTCTTTGGAGCTATTTACAATGTTTAGCTAATGTTTAAGCACCATGCTAACGTTTTTAGCCAATTTCTTTAGATGCAAGGGAGTTAAGCAAGTATTTTAGCAGCGTGCTAGCCATTTTTGTTGTTTTGGCATCTATCGAGGTTTTAGGACCAATTCTGAGTTGAGCTAGTATTTTAGCAATGTGCTAGCTTTTTTTTGGCTTATTTAGCATCAACTGAGTTTTTTTGGAGCTGTTTACAACGTTTAGCTAATATTTAAGCACCATGCTAACATTTTTGTCCAATTTGGAATATATGAGGTTTTTGGGCTATAAGTTAGCATTTTAGCAACAAGCTAGCTTTTTTGGCATCTACTGAGATTTTTTGGGCTAATTCTGAGTTAATATATTATTTTAGTAACGTTGTAGGTTTTATGGCTAATTTAACATCACTGAGGTTTGTCAGGCTAATTTTGAGTTAAGCAAACATTTTATTATTGTGTTAGCTTTTTTTGGCTAAGTTTGCATCCACTGTGGTTGTTTGAAGTATTTTTTTGAAAACATTCATGACTTCAGTAAACATCTGCAGCGTATTCAGTGACCACACTCAGCAAAAAGCATTCATGCTAGCACTCTTGCAGGTAATGCAACTTTTCTAGTTCAACAGTTTGTAACGTCATTTATTTTTCTGTCTTTTTTTCTGCTTTATACGCCATTCTTTCCCATAATCCTCCTGTTTTTGTTTCAAATGGAAGTGCCACATGGATGCCATGGTGGGGTGGGGGGGGGGTGACCTTAAGCGTAAAGGTCAGAAGACATTTAAAGCTCCAGTTTATGTCGATCTGCTTCCACTCAGATTTAAATCATCTTGATCAAATCTGCAGTAATCAGATTACATGATTACTTGGGCTCAGCAAGTACATCTTCATTCTGGCGTCACTTTTGTCGTAAACTTGCCTTTTCTTGTGCAGCCTTCAGTGTCCGACAGACACCCGACACCCCCGTCTCTAAATACCCCCTGACCCTCACAAATAGCCCCCCCCCCAGCTCTGAGGAGGAAACCAACGCGCTGCAGCAGCAGACCATCGTCCACCGGCGCCGGAGTCGGACCGCAGCATGTCGGACCAGTCCCAGTTTGACACGGACGTGTGGACCCTGACCCGGTTCATCATCGAGACGGGCCGGCAGGCCAAGGGGGCCACGGGGGAGCTGACCCAGCTGATCACCGCCATGCTGACGGCCGTCAAAGCCATCTCCTCTGCTGTACGCAAAGCCGGCCTGGCCCACCTGTGAGTAGAACCCAAAGGTCACGTCTGTGTACAGGAAGGTCGAGACGTTTACAGCAGTCTGACCCCCCCCATGCATGCAGAAGGGAGGGGTCAGAGTTCTGCTGGATTGCCTGAACTCAAAGTTCTGCAAATTCCTGCTGGAAACTGGACCATTCTAACAGAATCAGCACCACCGTTTTTGCTTCTCGGTCCAGATTTCTCCAGAACTTCTGAGTTTCTTTTGTCCCAAACTAAACAGAGTCTGAGTAACTGCTTGATAAGCAGCTTTTGTTTGAGGAGCAGAACGTGAAGAAAAGCAGATGTTGAACTTTTCATCTGCGGACGAACGCTGAGCCCTTCTGCCGCCTGCAGGCAGGGCATGGCGGGGGCGGTTAACGTGACGGGGGACGACGTGAAGAAGCTGGACGTCCTGTCCAACGACCTGGTCATCAACATGCTGCAGGCGTCCTACAGCACCTGCTGCATGGTGTCCGAGGAGAACAAGGAGATCATCTTCACCCCCAAAGACAAGCGGGTGAGCGGCCCCCCCAAAGACGTCAGTCAGACGGGAGGTTTTTCTGTCAACAAGCCATCCTGATGATAAAATATATCAATATATAGTAAATAAATAAATTATAATAAAATCGAACTCAAAAAATATCACTGCTTACAGAATCTGTAATAACATTAAATAAAACTAAATGTGACTCACACTACTTACAATACTTGCTTTTCCAGAACTTATTTCTCAAGATCACATGAGAAATGTTTCACATGGGGATTCTTTTGGAAAATTCAGGACCTTTTCCTGAGGTCAAAGGTCAATACAGTTTGAGTTCTAACCCTTCTTGACGATCATTCACAGAAAACTGTTTTTTTTTCTCTTTATATCATTTTCCTGTATCAAAACTGTATCAAAAATATAAGTTTGATTTGTTTGATTTAATGAAGAAGTAACAAACTGGCGTCAAAACAGCAAAAAAAGAAAAAAAAGAGTCACTAATGAGCAAATTAAAGAGATGAAACCTTCAAAAAACTCCAAAGTCAACAGCTGTGAAGCATGGCGGTGGCAGCAGCATGCTGTGGGACTGGAACCACAGTTTGGACTCAAAGAGTTGAAACAGAATGGTCCAGAAATGTGATTCAGAGTGAAGGTGGAACCAGAGGCTGTTTGTTTGGCGTGTTGTGGTTTCATGTAAACGTGCTGGAAGTCTGACGAGGTCCGGCGCTGCTTTCAGGGGAAGTACGTGGTCTGCTTCGACCCCCTGGACGGCTCCAGTAACATCGACTGTTTGGCCTCAATCGGAACCATATTTGCCATCTACAAACGGGTGAGTCTGCAAACCAAAAATATACTTTCAGTTTGATGGTTCATCTACTCATCAACAGAAACGCTAACGTTCATGTTGGTTTACTGTCTTTAAATGCATCCGAAGAACATGTGTCAAAGTCATGGCCCGGGGGCCGGATCCGGCCTTCCGGGTAATTCTACCCGGCCCTCCAGAACATTTTATTTTATTATTATTAATTGCCCGACCCTAACTTGTATAATTTTGACAAAATATATTTTTATGGAGAGTAAAATATTGAAAGTTATTTCAGGTTTAAGTTGATTTATTCTGGAATAACATTCCTGACTTTTTATTATTCAGAATTATGTGAAAAAGTTACAGTTTTAAAGTTTTGAAAATTAGCATTCTGCTAGCTTTTTGGACTGTTTTGGCATTTACAAAGAGTTTTTAGTCTGTTTTGGAGTTTAGCTAATAATTCAGCTACATGCTAGCTGATTTGGATAATTTAAGCTTTTTTCAGTTCTTAGGATATGTTGAAGTATAGCTATTTTATTTAGCTAAATGCTAGCTAACACAAGTTTTTTTAGTTTTTTTTTTTTGCTAATTTGGCATTTAGCTAATATTTTAGCTGGCTATCAGTTTCAGTGTTTTCAGCTATCAGCACTAGCATCTTCAGCGGCTATACATGCTCTATAATTCTGTTAAAAAGTTACGGTTTTAAAGTTTTACAAATGCAGTTTTAGATTGTTCAATAAATGCTTTTCCTGTTCGATCCAAAGTGTGTTTTGGATTTTAGCCCCTGTGTGATTGAGTTTGAAACCTCTGATCTAAAGTTAAAGATCTTCGTAGAAAACCAGCGTCATTCATGAACCAGCCACCAGAGGGTGCTGTTGTCCGCCTAATGAACTTTGACAGGAACACAGAGGTTTGTTTGTGTCACACATCCAGAGAACACAAAGGAGGAGGTGAAGGACTTTGGTGGCTCCGCCTCCTTCACGACCTCTGGTTTCAGGAGGTCCAGATCCAAACCGTTACCTGTTGAGGTGGATGTTACGTCCACAGGTGTCTAGGGACTGGATGGCTGCGTAACATAAGGACTCACACAATGAATGAAGAAAATTGTATATTTAATGAACACAAAAATGGGGAGGAGGGGAGGAAGGGACTAAGGCTGGGCCAAAGGAATGAAAAGAACAAAACAAAACACAGCCTAGCTACTACTAATCTAAAACTAAAACAAGAAAACAAAAAGCTCTCTGACTAATCTACTAAATGAGGACCAAAACTTACAGGGGGTGGCACCAACCAACTTACCTAGTGTTTCTAACAGAAGGCAAGCTACGTGGAGTGTACAGGGTACCCCATCTTACCTGTCCACAACCTCCCACACACTCCAAGAGACAAAAGGGCAGAGCTACACAAGCGTCAGGTATAAGCATGAAGGAGGGCCTCCCTTCTCAGTCAGCCTGTTCAGCTTTTATGCTGTCCAGGCAGCTGGTTCGTTTGCTCGTTAGCTGTCAGGTGTGTCCAATCAGCCGAGGTGCAGCTCAGCTCATGCAGAGGAAGAAGGGAGAACAACATTAGGCAAACCCTCTGCATGTAACATGGAGGTTTAGGAAACGTCAACAGGAAACACTCGACTGATCCACCTGAACTCATCTGCAGGAAGACAGAGGAAGATGTTTTAGCATCACCATCCTCTTCATCACTGTGCTCCTTGAGTGTTTTGTGTTTGTAGGATTTCAGCCAACAGCATGAGGAACGTCTTCGTCTGTTCTGTCGTGTTCTGTCGTGTTCTGTCGTGTTCTGTCGTGTTCTGTCGTGTTCTGTCGTGTTCTGTCGTGTTCTCATGAATGAAACAGGTTTGTCGGTCTTTACGTTGACGTGTGACGGCAGGTTTCAGACGGGGAACCCACAGAGAAGGACCCATGAAAACCTTCACTGCTTGAAAGTCGGGTTCAAATGGAGCTTTGGTTTTTGTGGGACAGAAGCTGCAGGTCTGGATCCTCCTACACTCCCAAATGTTTGAGATGTTTGGCTTGAAACTGGTCTGAAACCTCCTCAAAGCATTGACCCACATCCGTTTGGACCATGCAGCAGAAAAGATTTGCAGCTTCCATTTTGAATGAAAGGTTTTCCAGAGAAACTGAAGCTGACAGTCTGTACTTCCTGTTTTATTTTGGAAACTTCTTCTCCTCCTTTCTATTTATTTATTTGTTTTACAACAAGCTCGTCTTATTGCACAGTTGACAAACGTTGAATGTTCTGGTTCCGAGTGGTTCCTCTCCTGAAAGTTCCATGTTTCCTAATCGTCTTCTGATGGGGATTTCTACAGCTTTCCATCTTAACTCCTGTCTGTGGTTCTGTTTGGTTCTGATGAAGTTCTGTTGATTCCGTTTGAACTGTGTTCTCCTACTTGAGTTCTTTGTTCTCCTAGAGTTCGACCCCACATTCCAGTTTGTGATCATGATCCTGCAGAACGTTGGAAGAATCAACTCCAGCGTCTTTGATAGAAACGGCTTCGGCTCCATCACCACCCTCCAGCTGAACGGGTCGGGCGTCACACAGATTTCTGAGAACGTCTGCAGCTCCGATCTCTCAGTTTGGACCGGAACCTTCTGTCAGAGATGAACACAAACTGGTTCCGAGATCCTGCTTCCCTGGACACTCTCAGCCTGGCCGGAAACCAGATTGAAGTTGTGGACGCGACCGCGCTCCACGGACTCACGAACCTCAAACAGCTCCGGCTGAATAACAACCGGATCAGAACCATCCACCCCGACAGTTTCACCTCCCTGGTCTGGTTGACGGAGTCGGACTTGTCTGACGACCGGCTGACCCGGCTCTCGCCGCGACTCCTCGGGTCGCTGAGGTCTGTGAGGTCCATCCGTCTCCATGGAAACCGCTGGAGCTGTTGGTGTGATGCTGAAGACTTTGTGGCGTCTCTGAAAGGTTCCGAGCAGAGCGCGGACGTTCAGGTTCCTGAAGGTTATTGTGGTCTCAGACCTGCAGAACCGGTCTGTGCTGGTCCGACCCACACAGGTGACCTGTGAGATCCCCCCCCTCTCTGAAAGGTCAGCCTGTCGTCAATGTGAGCGTTTGTCCAACAGCAACCCCCAGGTACAAACTCCTCCCACACTGGTACATCTGGCTCCTCCCACCTGTTTAAAAACTTGAAATGCTGGTTTCTCCAGAGTCCAGCAGAACCAGACCCAATCCGCTGACAACCGTCCCTCCATCCTCCGGTGCGCCTGAACAACCCGTCAACGCTTCTGTTTAGGATCGGACTCCATTCAGGAGCATCTTTTTTATCTCCTAGTTTTTTTTTCATAAAGTTGAACATTTTTGAACCCTCTAAAGCAGAACATCCATTTATTTATATTTTTAAACTTTTTAACAAGGTTTTTGATCATTTAAAATTAAAATGCTAGAAATGACAATGGCACCATCTTGTGGCTAAACTGAAAAGTGCACCATTTTTTTATTTAGCTTTTTCCTGTTTGTTTGACCTGCACAAGTGATTTATCAAAGTCTGAGGAGTTTCAGGTTTAATTTTAGTTTTTCTTTTTTCTTGAAGAATAAAGTCAGAATTCTGAACTGACTTTAAAGTCAGAATTCTGACTTTAAAGTCAGAATTTCCCTTGACCTTTTTTTTTTTTTCCATGGCCCTAATCCTCTTCCGTGAATTCCTCCATGATCAACTTGCATTTTTTATTTTCTTTCTTAACCTTTTGAATGTCAGATGCTAGCTTGACACCAGCATCTTTCAGAGAGTTCTCCTTGTCCCGTAAGGCTTTCAACTGTTTGTTCTCCCTCACCTGTCTTACCCTCATACACTCAGTACGTCACCTGTCCCACCTCAGACAATAGAACACTGGACCGGTTTTTTGCCAACACCAAGGAGGCCTTCAGCTCAGGGAACAAGGAGGCGCTGAGGAGGAGGATCAGGGAGGGAAGAAGATGGAGGAACAGCAGCAGAACATCAGTGGGACGTGGAGAAGCCTGAAAACCCTCTCTGGCTACAACACCCCCCATTCATGGGTTAATAGGTTTGACATAAGCAACTTCAGCTGATGATTGAACCGCCTGAAGGTCGCGGTGATCCCGCCCCTTCTTCATACCTGTGCGGGGTTGTGGGTTTCGTGTGGAGACCTTTAGCACAGTGTTTTTTCAACCTTTTTTGAGCCAAGGCACACTTTTTCAATGAAAAAAATCCCGCGGCACACTAGTATCCAAAAGGTAAAAATTTTAATCGGTATTGATGTACAATCTAATTTACATTTTTTAAATAAGTGGGAAGCGTCATTGCAGCACAGAGGCGCTGTCATTTTAACCCAGTGTTTCTCAATGTCAATTCTCGTACCCCCCTCCACACACACAAACACAACTTTCTGCTGCGAATATCATTGGTACCATTAGTCAATTTTCTCAAGTTAAACTTTTACCTCTTCAAAACAGTCTACATTTATTATCATTAAAGAATTATTTAAAAAAATATATTTAAAAAAAACTTATAAATAATCAGTTTTTATTAATGTTTCTTTTTTTTAAGAATACTTCCAAAACTTTCAAAGTAAAAACAACAATCTTTCCTTGTTTCCCTCCACAGTCGTGATGGGAATTCTGGCTTTTCTCAAAAATTCTGTTCTTTTGCATTAGCTCTCTGAAAACAGTGGCTTTTTCAGCTGCAAAATGACTTTTTATGTTGTTTTTTTTGCTTTATTTAATTTATCATAAATTATTATATACGATTATGCACAAAGTCCATAATGTAAACATGTTCATTCATTTAAAGTGTCTATTATGTATGTTGTTTATTTATCCCTTCCAGACAGAATGTACAAAATCAATGAAAAAAAGAACTATTAACTATTCAATTTTTAACTCGATACATTTTAAGTTTTTTCCTTTTTAAACACATTTGAAGTGAACACAAAACTCTGGCAACCACCAACCAAAAAATACAATTTAAATTGTTGAAAAACTAATAAATAAGGGCTTTTATTCACAATACAATTAAGAAAGACAAAAGAGTCTCAGCTTTGAGATTGAAAATCTGGTTTTTCTTTCTCGGTCTTCTTCTCTCTCTCTCTCTCTCTCTCTCTCTCTCTCTTGTCTCTCCTCCTCTCTCTCCTCTATCTCTCTCTCTATCTCTCTCTCTCTCTATATATATATTATATAATATAGAATATATCTACACATATAGAAAGGATTTCCTGCAAACTCTGTTCCTTCATACTGTCCAAAAAAGTCAAATGGTTCCAGTTTTTTTATTCTTTTCTAATGTCTCGAGTTTCTTGAAGTTTTGTGTTGATGTTCTCTCTCTCTTCTCTCTCTCCTCTTCTTCTCTCTCCCTCTCTCGACTCTCTCTCTCTCTCTCTCTCTCTCTCTCTCTCTCTCTCTCTCTCTCTCAGCTCTTGCGCTCTCTGTACAACCCCCCTCCTCCCCCCCAGCAACGCGCACTCTATTTCTCTCCGTTGTTTCTTTTAATCTCCGTTAAATATTTTTCCATCACAATTCTTGGTTTAATTCAATATTCTTCTCTCTGTGTTGGATATCCCGGTCACTGTCTGTCCTCCGATCAACTGTTTAAACTAAAATAAATGGTATGATCCTGCTGGTCCCACCGGGCCCCCACCATTTGAGAAAGTCTGATTACCCCAATGCATCCTGGGATGTAGTACATTAACTCGCGCGTATTCCGGATATACTCACGTTTCTGAGCTTCATTCTTTTGTTCACTTCTTAAACTGTCTGACACCGGATCCTGCAGGAAGTTACACCGCTAAACACGAGCTGTAGCGGCTGTTTTTGTTAGAACCGAGAGATTTTATGAGCCGAAAAGGAACAAGGAAGTGAGGACGTTAACCACTTCTGATTGGTCAGATTGATGACATGTGATCAAGCCTCCAACAATGATTGGTGGAGACAGTTGAAGGGGGCGGAACTTTTCTGAAAGCCGACCTTGCAGCTGGTTTTGCGGCCAGATTGCGGTAACATTATTCTGATTAAAAGTCATTTATAGAAACATTGAAAAAAATATTTTACAATCTTGCATATTCTAAACTGTCTACCAGAGTTAAATCAGGGCCCGTTTGGATGAACGCAAAGCAGATTCCCTAGTGATGGTAAATGTTTTACATATGTGAAAATTGGTTATTTGCCACGGTACACCTGACCATCTCCCACGGCACACTAGTGTGCCGCGGCACACTGGTTGAAAAACACTGCTTTAGCATCTCAGGCTGCGCTCTCAGAAGGTCTCTTCTTCTCCCTCTTCAGGTTTCTTTAATTCTGATCGACGTCTGCAGGTTTGGCATCAGGTTGCAGCCTTGTGCCTGACAGCCAAAGCTGAGGGATTACAGTCTTCTGCCCTCTGGTGGCAGTAAGATGTACTCCAGTCCACGTCTGTCCCGTTAGAACAGGGGTGTCAAACTCAATCGCACAAGGGGCGAAAATCCAAAACACACCTTAAGTCGCGGGCCGAACAGGATAAAACTTTAAAACCTTAAGTTCTGAGAGTTGAAGATGCTGAAATTGATAGCTGAAAATACGGAAGCTGATAGCCAGGTAACATTTTAGCTAAATGCCAAATTAACTCAAAAAACAAATAAAAAAAATAATAATAAAATAGCTAATCTTCAAAATAGCCTAAAAAAACGAAAAAAGCCTTAATTAGCCAAAATATCTAGCATGTAATTATTATCCTAACTTCAAAACAGCCTAAAAAATTTTTTTTAAACTTAAATTAGCCAAAACAGCTAGCATCTAGTTGAAATATTAGCTAAACTTCAAAATAGCCTAAAATATCTTAGAAAATAGTCCAAAAAGCTAGCAGAAAGCTAAAACTTTAAACTTTAAAACTGTAACTTTTTAACATAATTATGAATAATAAAAAGGCAGAAATATTATTCCAGAATAAATCAATTTAAATAACTTTCAATATTTTACTCTCCATAACAATATATTCTGTCAAAATTATAAAAGTTAAAAATAAGCGAAAGATGGTGGGGCATCAGGTCATTAATAACAATGAAATAAAATGATCTGGAGGGCCGGATAGAATTACCCAGAGGGCCGGATCTGGCCCCCGGGCCTTGACTTTGACACAAGTGCGTTAGAAGATGGAGAAGCTTTTCAATGTATCATTAAGAAAAACCCAAGTCAGATGCTCTTTTATTTGCTTTCATTCATTCTAATGAACTCCTGTTTTATAGCTGAAGTCATTAAATACATTAGTTAGTTTTTCCACATACAGTAAACGTGATTATATTCTAGGTGAAACGTTTGCGTCTATTTATGGATCTGATGTTAATGCAAACACAGAGTATGGAACAGCAGGACGAGCTGAAAAGTGTCCGAGGAGTTTAGATTGTAAGGCACTGCTAGCAAAGTAAAGCCCATCCAGCAGCGGGACGATGGTTTGACATCTGCATGGAGGTGTGCACGCTCGGCTGCACAGAGGCAGGAAGTGAAAAGCGGTTTCCTGTCAGTGAGTGGAGACAGAAACATCTAAGCGTGAAGCTGATGAAGAACCAGTGTCTCCATGTATTGCTGAACTTTGGTGTGAATAAAATCTTTGAACAAATATTGCTTTGAGCCTCTTCATCATCATGAAACCAGCTTTCAAACTCTGCGCTGTCTCATTGAAGATCCTTCTTCTGCTCCCTTTTCTTCTTCCTGCAGACTGAGATGGAAATTCAAATTCAAAACAGATTCAAAAACAACCGTTAAATGTGGAACTTCCCCCCCAAAAACTCACTTGATGTTGTTTTGATCTGGATTCTCTTCATTTCCTGAAAGAAGAAATAAGATCTTAATACATTTGGACTAAAATATTCTAAACAAGATGTTTTTTAGCCTGTAAATGTTTGAAAATATGAAGCACGGTAGTGGAAGTGTAATGATGTGGAAGATTCTGTGCATCAGAGGAGTTAAACGTGAAAGTCCGTCTTGAAATCAAACAGCGGACTTTTTTCAACTTCATGATGAAGGACGCAGATGGATAGATATCAGGTTTATTTAATTTAAAGAGCTGAATAATAAAAGCATCGATACACGTTTCCATTTCTGGATTCAAAGAATCTCCCAGTGAGGACCGGCAGCTGTCCCGTAAGGAGAACGCTGCTCCGGAACGGATTCACCGCTGGCTTCAGGGGACGATTGTACGGCAAGCCAAAGAGATCAAAAATCACCAGGAAAACGTTTTAGAGATAAAAATGATGATTTTAAATATTTAAATGTTCCCACAGTTATTTTTGATCAAACAATTAAAAAAAATCATTTTAACAGTTTTATTTATGAATGAATTTGGACATTAGGCGGGTGGGACGAGAACATTTGTGTTTTGAGGGGAACTCCAGATGGATTTGGTATTTTCAAAACTATTTTTAATCATTCTTTTCTCTCAGTTTTTATAGATTTAATCTAAATACATGCAGATATCAGAAACTACAAACATTTAAAGTTTAAAGATGTTTTGTTTTAATAAATGTTTTGCTGTTGCATGTATAAATATTGTGCGTGTGAAATACTTTATATGTTTATCGAATATATGATTTAAAGCGTTTCCAAAAATGTATTCAGCTTTTATCTTCTTGTTTTTGCTGTTTTTTTTTTTTTTTTTTTTAATTTAATGATCCAAAAAAATGATCTGAACCGTGAAGGTAAAAGCTTGAAACTTTGTTTGCATTATTTTAGGACGAAAGACATTTTGTTTATTGTTATTAATAAAACATATTTTAGTTTGCTATAATTCCTGGAGTAAAAGTGTCTTAATGTGAACGCTAAACATGACACTAGTAGTACGTTGTCAGCTTATTTTTTTTTTTAAAGTCTAGAAAATGTTGATAAGTATTGTGCATTTCTTATTTTATCCATTTATTTATTTATTTTTTTGTGTGTGATCCCAAAACAGATCAATTTAGGTATAAAACACATGAAATTATTATTACAAGCACAATAAATGAAAGACTTGCTGCATGGGGGCTGTTTGATTTGATTTTAAATTTTTTTAAACGTCAACAACCATTGCCTCTGTGTTCTGACTTATGAGGTCGTGCAGCATTAAATAGAACTGATTGTGCAGTTCTGGATTCCGCCCCTCGGTGGCCCAGTGGCATAAACACTGTAAAACCGTCTATTTCCCTCGCTCCCGCACGTTTCTCAGATCAGAATTGAAATTCTCATAACTATTAGTTCAACCTCCACAACACTTAGTCATTTGTGCACATCATAGTAGCAATTTCTGCTCTCTCTGAACAAACTGCAAATAATTTTGGACATTAATCAGTTGCTTTCATACATTCTCATGTCAGTCAAAATTATAGTTTTTCTCAGTGGCTTTGGTGCGTTTCTCAGAACACTATTAACATTTGCACAACAGTTAGTGCATTTCTCTAAACAATTAGTGCAAACTGCAAAACCTAGAGGATATCCTGCAAAAGCACATCGCATGCTCAAAATTGATGATCCATTCCTCAAAAGCAAGTATTCATGTCAATGAAACTGTCAGTGCCATCAAAATGAAAAGTCTTGACACCATCTTTATGAACAAGATAGTCAAATGACTTTGTCATGTTTTCACTATGACAGTTTATCATTTCAGTGTTTTCCATTGCAACATTATTTGGTGACACCTGAAAATGTTTAAATAAAAAGTGTTTCCCCAAAACGTCTATTTCCCTCGCTCCCGCACGACCCTCCTCATTGTCCCCATTCAGCCAATAGCTGCACCCATTCAGTCCAAACCCCCAACAACAGGTTGAGCGACAGAAACGAGGGCCAATCAGCGTCTCTGCCTGGCGCGTTCACTGAACTTAGAACCGCCCACAGCCACTCAGCCCAACCCTTTCTGCCATATTTAATTGTCTTCTATTATGTAATTATTGCAGCTGTATCAATACACTATTGTTAGGGTCAAATAAACAGGGGCGAGACCATGAAGAGCCTTAAAAGCAAAGAATAAAAGTTTAAACTAGTGAGGTGTTTCTTCTCGAGAGCCGTTTGAGGAGCCTGAGAACTTGTTGAGTTCTGGTAGTGATGTGTCACTTGTCTAACATTTTTGTTGCTGCATTCTGGATAACTGGAGACGGTTAAGTGATCGTGAGTGACACCAAAGTACAGGGAGTTACATAATCTATGCTGGGAGACGTGATCATGGCGTGGACGGCTGTTTCTAAATCACTGCGGCTCAAGGAAGGTTTAGCTTTAGCTAAAAGGTGCAGGTGATAAAAACTCATTTTGACAACATTGTCAATCTGTTTGTCAAATTTAAAACAGCTGTCAAAGATCACTCCCAGATTTCTAACAGTGGTGTAGTCAGCTGTAGAGGTGTCACCAAACACAATGCTCTCTGTCTTTGACTCGTTCAAATATAGAAAATTCTGGCTCAGCCACTGTTTTACATCCTGGATGCATTCTGTTAAAACGGTTTGTGAAGTGTTCTGTCCTGCACTGAGGGGCAAATATATCTGCAGATCATCAGCGTAGCAATGAAATGAGACATTGTGCCGTGCAATGATGGAACCAAGAGGCAGCGGATACAAAGAAAAAAGGGCGGGACCAAGAATAGAGCCTTGAGGTACCCCACAAGAGAGAGGAGCCACAGAGGAGGAGGCCTCACCAATTTTAACAGAAAAGCTTCTCCCTGTTAAATAGGACTTAAACCAGCCAAGTGCAGCACCATGAATGCCTATGTGATGTTCTAGTCGAGACAGGAGGACTGTGTGGTCCACCGTGTCAAAGGCTGCCGTGAGGTCCAATAGCACCAGAACCACAGGCTGCTTGGCATCAACAGACACTGCAATGTCATTATGGACCTTCAGAAGGGCGGACTCAGTGCTGTGCCGAGATCTAAAACCTGACTGAAACTTCTCAAAAATAAAATTATGTTCTAAAAAGGACTGCAGCTGCTTAAAAACAACTTTTTCTAATAACTTAGATAAGAAAGACAAATGAGAAACAGGCCTAAAATTAGATAAAACAGAGGTGTCCAGATGAGGTTTAAAAAGAGGCTTAACCTCAGCATGTTTAAAAGCAGACAGAACCACTCCAGAGCTTAAGGAGGTGTTGATAAAGTTCAGAAGACCAGGTCCTACAATGTCAAATGCTTCCTTCAGAATTTTAGCAGGGATCACATCAAGACTGCAGTTTGTGGGTTTGAGTGATTTGACAGTTTCAGAAAGAGCAGGAAGAGAAATCAACTCAAAATGATCCGGCACATCAGAAACAACAGGTACTATTGAAAAGTCTCTGCTAACATCTGGAGTAATGATTTGTCTGACAGAATGAACTTTATCAATAAAGAAACTAAGAAAATTCTCACAGGTGGACGTAGAAGCGTCTGTGATGGTTGAGGGCTGTGGGTTTACAAGGGAATTTATCACAGTGAACAGCACTTTAGGACGATGATTGTTGGTGGTGATGAAGTCCGAAAAGTACTGTGCTTTGGCCTCTCTGACACAGTTCTGATATTCAGCCAAGGAGTCCCGTAGAAACTCGAGGGAGACGTGCAGTTTGTTCTTCTTCCAAGTCCTCTCAGCCTGTCTGCAGCGCTGCCGAATGGTGCTGTTGAGCCAGGGATCGGCTCTTGGTTTGCACGACCTCTTCTGAAGTGGAGCAATAGTGTTCAGGATGTCCGAGCAGGTGGAATGAAATGAAGACAGCATGTTATCAGGATGGAGGGGGGAAACTATGCCGCTCAGAGAAAACCACTGGGAGTCCTGGAAAGCAGAGGAGAATTCTTCTGTTGTCGAGGACTTGATGATCCGACGCCAGCAGAATGGGACCGGTGGTTTGCTGATTGAGGAGGGTGCTTTTATTTTAAAGGTAATGGGGAAATGATCTGAGATAGCTGTCTCAGATATTTCAATTTGTGGGATTGTGAGTCCAGAAGATAGAACCAGGTCCAGAGTGTGCCCCTGAATGTGTGTAGGCTTTTCAATCAACTGAGTGAAATTAAAAGTTTCCAAAAGCCTCTTAAAGTCATTCGCCCATTGGTCTGCAGAGCAACACACATGCATATTAAAGTCCCCACATATTAGAAAATGATCATATTTTGGTAGGTATTCTGCTAAAAACTCAGAATACCTGAATAAAGTCCTTATTATATTTCGGAGGTCGATAGATGATGGCACAGAGAAGAGGTTCCTCCATGGATATTATAAATAACTGCAGTTCAAAAGAGGAGTAATTGTTTGTGGAAAGAAGGCGACATTTTAAACTTGATTTAAAAATAGACGCCAGGCCGCTTCCCCGTCCACGGGCGCGCGGGGTGCTGAAGAACGATCAGCCCGGGGGGAGGAGCTCCGCAAAAGCGCTGTCGTCACCTGGTTTGATCCACGTTTCCGTCAACAACAGGAGGTTTAAATCGTTGGCGGTAAAATAGTCATTCAGAATAAAAGTCTTGTTGAGGACCGATCTGGAGTTCAGCAGCGCGATCAGACTGTTGACAAGCACGACTGACCGGGCGGAGGTTGTCCAGCGCGGGGCCCCGTCTGCGGATCCTCACAGGACGGTAGCACAGGAGCGGGCGTCCGGACTCTGGAATGACGGGCCGTAGCCATCGGTAGGAGTAATCCACAGATCCGTAGCTGGTGTGACCGTCGAGATGTGCAGGCAGATTCAATCCTTCAGGGTTTGGTGCGTGTGGAATTAACAAAGCCCTCAAGCGGCAGGAAACGCCGCTTCTCCGGCCACGGCGTCTCCAGCGGCGGGCGAGGAGCAAACCGCAGGTGGAGCGCACCAGGTAGGGTGGAACAGACGCCAGAAAGGGTGGAAGTGTCTTTGACTGTTGTCCCAGAGCAGAAGTCTCCAGATCATTTACAAAGCCACGGATGTTTAAAAGAGTTAGGCGATCATACACAAGTAGTGGCGTCACTTCGATAAACGACAAAAACAAAATTAAAAACAGTATAAAGAGCAGAGTCTGACGGCTGGCCAAACACAACGGCGCCATCTTGCCCCTCCCTGCTCCCAATAATCATTCATTAATCTTCTTAGTCGCTTGTCCCTATCAGTGTCAAAGGTGGGCCGGAGCCTAATCCGGCTACTGATGGGTGAGGGCGGGATATACCCTGCCCTGGACAGGTCGCCAGTCTGTCACACGGCCTTGATCAGAACATCTGTTTAAATATCCAATGGATTTCTATAACATAAATAAAAATCTGACAGAGTATAGCAGAACAAAAATTAACTAAATAAAAAACAATTCTTATATAATTTTTACCTCATAAAATGGTGCTTACAGTTCAGATATAATACGATTTGTGCAGGTGTGCGTGTGTACTGTCAGACCATGTCTAAATCAAACTGAAACCACATTAATAATTTACTATTTGAACAATTGTCCCATTGATCAAAAGTCCATAAGTAACATTTTTTTTCTTTTGTAGACCAGAAGAAAGCAGAGACGAGCTGTGAGACGCCGCACCAGAAAATGTGCCAGGAAAACTGGAGGTGGGGATCAGTCGGATCCCAAATCATCAGATTCTGATTCATCGCCCTGTGTCTTAACAAAGGAAAATTGTGGACTAGTAAGCTCTAACACATATTGATATCATCCCTGTCTGTAATTGTTATTGCATATTTCATTTGTGTTTTCTGAAAGTATAGCTTTAATCTAAAAAACCCACAAGGTATAAAAGCACAAGATGGCACTTGAGTCCTTAATGGCAAATAACATGTATTTGTTAAAAATATAAACCACTTTTTCATCAAGGGCCTTAGAACACTCCTTGATAATGAAAAATTAAAGAAATGGCTTTTATATATTCTTTGATTCATTCCATTTGCCTTATGGTGAGTACAGTGATTGGTTAATTTTCAAAGAGACACCTCAACGTGGGTGGAGTCAGGTTTATATTCTAATGCTTCAGTCCAACATATGTATTAACAGCTATTTGAACCAAAACTCCTTTGTAGTGAGATCTAGTTTTCCTGCTGTTATGGGTCAAACAAGTCCTAAGAGAGAATTCTAATTCACATCATTTAACTGAAGAGGAATACAGCTATAAATGTTAAAATAATTTCACTTTTGCAGTTTAGTGAGATTTTTTTTTTCATTTGTTCTAGTCAAGATACACAGTAAACAATATGCATGTCAATATACGAAGCTTATAGATTAATTTTAATATTATCAACAGGGAGGAGAATCAAGTGAGCAGTCAAGATCCCTGTTAGTGAAACTCCTAAGAGAGAATTCCTCACATCATTTAACCCTATAAAGATGCATGCTGGAATGATTCATCAATCAAATCCACTATGCTACGCCATTATAGGAGTTGAGATGACTGCCCCCATAATCCTGGCCTTCAGTGAAGAGGCAGAACAGTTAGATGATGACTCAAATCCCATCTTGCCCAGGCTATCAATGCATCTCTCGAAGACTTCGAAATACAGTTTGGGCCTCACTCTGGTGATGATGGAGCTAGTCTTGACTCTACTCTTCCCTGGAATCCTGAAGCCCCCTATACATATCTGGCATGAAATGCTCTTTCTATTCATTATTTAAAGTCCCACTCCAAATATATATATATATATATATATATATATATATATATATATATATATATATATATATATATATATATTCTAACACAAAATTGTCCCCAGTGATTTTAATTATGATTCTAATGTTTTAGCCTCAATCAAAAATGCATTTTTTTGTTTTTTAAGACTTATTTTATACACAGCAGTAGTAGCTCATTAGAAGTACAATTCTAGGTTTTGGGCGGGACTCTTGGCACTGAGCAAATCTGCCCCCATCCATGTCGCCCAGAGCTCTGTGTGCACACTCACATGCAAGCTTGTAACCTCAAGCTAACAACAGCAGGCAGTGCATATGACGAGCAATATTATGTAATACAGCAGATTAACCGTTTTTGAGCTAGAATTGCAACTGGCTACAGCATGAGAGTTTAACACTAATCATGTCTTACATATCTAAGTCAGTGTGCCAGGATGTGCACAAGGGAGAGGAAACTTTGACACACCCATTTCAGCAGCTGTGTCATAATTCTCAGCTTGTCCTAGTATATTGTTTTATGGTCCAATGTAACTTGAATTATAAAATAATCAGAAAAGCAGTTAAATTGTAAATTATTTTATGAAGGTCCTCTATTATTAGAAAAATGTTACAAGAACATGTTAAAAACACAAAAAACTATTTTTATTGGGGTGGGTCTTCACATTTTTTTGTTTTCTTAAAAATAGCTGTATCGATTTTGAAACTTTAATCTGTAGATTAATGATATATTCAAGTTTGTTGGGCAGCAATCAAATATCAAATGCATTTCTGATGATGTGATTTGTAATAACAACTCTTTTTTTTTCTTTTCACAATATGTAAACATTCAACATTGAATGAAGGAGCTGGATCATCAGACAACAATCAAGTCTTCCAAACCCAACCAGTAAAGGACATCCGCTATGTTACAATTAGACGTATTAATGTGGTTCAAGATCTGATAGCTGTCTTCATGGACCCAGAAGTCCTTGGTACAGAGCTAAAGATGGATTTAAAAAATGAAAAAGCTTTTGATAGTGATGGTGTGTCAAGAGAAGTGTACTCTGCTTTCTGGGAGCTTTTCTTAGAACAATGTGAAGGGGAGGAAGAACGAGTTCCCAGACTGCAACCCGAGTTCACTCAAGAGCGCTGGGAAGCAGTTGGAAGAATTTGGTTGAAAGGATACCAGGATCACGGCATCATACCAATCCATCTGTCACCAGCTTTTGTTCTTGCCTGTTGTCAAGGAGTCAGCTCAGTTGATGAAGAACTTCTCATGATGTCCTTCAACAGATTTATTTCAGAACCCGAGCGAATGGCAGTCGAGAAAGCGCTGCAAGACAACATGGATGAAACTACAGAAGAAGACTTGTTTGATCATGTTTTTCTTACCATGACTCACACTATTTGAATTAATTATTTATTGTTTGAAAGAGCATTGCGAGATAAAAATTCTAAAAGAAATTACAAATCATACAGAACTACTGTGAATTGTTTTGACTCCTTTTCCTGTGGTTGTTCATTAGAAAACCGTTCTAATGCCTTAAACAGTAAAAATTAGATGTTCCTATTCAAGGATCTGTTCATGTATTTTAACCCTTTTACAGGTATGTTTCTGATCAGTTACGACTGAGTTTGTAATAGAAGTACTTCATTAAAAAAGTACAGTTGGAAAACATTGTTTAATACTTTCTGAGCTTCTGTCTCTCATTTGCTTTTTGTTTGTATATTGCTGGAAAGAAATTCAAAGAATGTTTTTACAATAAAACTACATTTGGAGCTCATAAATGCGTTGCGACTTAAACTAAATTGTACTGTACTGACTTGTACTGACAATATTTATTAATTTCTTCTTGGCTTATGTTTAAAAAATATTTGTAGAATTAGAGACACAGCACAAAATAAGGCCATCCAGGTGACCTTTAAAGTTGAAAATGTTTTTTTATTCAATGAACAACTTTAATTTGCAGACATATTAAGCTGTATAAAATAATGTCACTATGAAACCTATGACAAAATAGGATATATCAATAAGTCATCACCACATCCATAACAAAAGCCTTTTCTTTGATTTTACCTTCACTTGGTTAGGATAAATACGGCAGATATTTTATACAACATCTGTGCTTTAATTGTTCAGGTGAATGCATTGTGAATACATTGCATAATTAGGACAAACATTAACCACATTTGATCATAAAATGTATGGAACTTCAAAAGAATTCTGTGATGTGTTTAAAAGTTTCCACATCTAATCACGTATCAATCTGGTTTTAGGACAAACCACAGCACAGAGACAGCCCTGGTTAAAATAGTTAATGATATCAGATGTAACCTGGACTGTCAGAAACTCTCAGTCCTGGTGCTGCTGGATCTGACCGCAGCATTTGATACAGTGGATCACAATATTTTACTTTGTAGGCTGAGAGGTTTGGGCATCTCTGGTTCTGTTCTGAAGTGGTTTTATTCCTATCTCACAGATCGCAGATTTTATGTAAGTATGGATACTTACTCTTCAAAGGTCTTTGAAATCAATTGTGGGGTCCCCCAAGGTTCAATTTTAGGTCCACTACTTTTTAATTTATATATGCTGCCCCTTGGGGATGTCATCAAGAGGCACGGCGTTTCTTTTCACAGGTACGCTGATGATACACAACTTTACATTGCTGTGTCTCCTGATGATGAAGAGTCAGTCAACGTTCTTTTAAATTGTATTTTAGACATTAAGTCATGGATGGCAGAGAACTTCTTACAGCTGAACCAGGACAAAACTGAGGTTTTAGTGATCGGTTCTGAAGACAAGAGAGAGTTTGTTTTATCTAAACTAAAAAACTATAAAACTTCTCACTGTGTGAGAAACCTGGGTAAGATTCTTGACTCTGAGTTGAATTTTATTCCACAAATTAAAAACATAACAAAGACAGGATTTTATCATCTTAAAAACATCACCAGAGTCCGCCCATTTCTCTCTCTTGCCAGCACAGAGGTGCTAATGCATGCTTTTATTTCCAGTAGATTAGATTACTGTAATGCCCTGCTCTCTGGTCTTCCCAGGAAAAGGATTTCAAACCTTCAACTATTACAAAACTCAGCTGCACGCGTGCTGACGAGGACCAGGGGGCGGGAACACATTACACCCATTTTAAAATCGCTGCATTGGCTCCCTGTGCAATTCAGAATTGATTTTAAAATTCTTTTATTGGTTTATAAATGTTTTTATGGCATTGGGCCTTCTTATTTATCTGATATGATTTTAAGGTATGAGCCCTCGCGGACCCTGAGCTCCTCTGGAACAGGCCTGTTAGTTATTCCAAAAGTTAGAACTAAAACATACGGCGAGGCCTCATTCAGTTACTATGGACCTCGCCTGTGGAACAGCCTCCCAGAATGCATCAGGGCTGCAGAGATGGTTCATGTTTTTAAAGGAAGACTCAAGACCTACCTTTTTAATCTGGCTTTTAGTTAAATTTGAGAAGTTAGCTGATATTTTGTCCTATTCTTTCTTTTTACTTAATTCATATTTATTTATTTTTACTGAATTATGTCTATTTTATGTATATATAATCTTTGTTTTACCCTGTTATTTATATGGTTTTTATTCATGTGTTTTTATCTATTTTACTCCTTTTACATTTTTTAACTCCAGTGTTTTCCTCTGTGGGATCCTCCACATCAGTGATTGTCCTCTTCTCAGTAAGTGGGGTCGCCGCAGTGGGATCTCCCGGGTCTGGCTCTTTGCTAGGATCTGGGGTGTCCTGTAGTGGCGTACTCTATAAACTTGATAGGGGGCTCACTGGTGTGGACAGGTCCTGAAAATATTGTTTCCTCACTGCAGTACAAAGGCAGATTTCTACATTAGTATTTTCCATCCTTTTAGTAATTATTTTTATTCTTTTAAACATTATGGTGTGGCAAAATGTCAATGTGTGATTGTGTGTGCGTGTGTTGGGGGTGGGGGTGGGGTTTGAGGGCTTTGTCCTTTTGTTTTTAACATTTTATTGTGTTTTATGTAAAGCACTTTGGTGGAAAATGATCTATTTTTTAAAAAGTGCTATACAAATAAAGTTGATTTGATTTGATCATAGATTATGTTATGAACCCACACCTAAGTCAGCTACACACAGTGGGATGCAATAATCAGTAGAAGGCCCAGGAGACAAGTTTAAAAGTTTGTTCTGCTTAGCTAAACAAGGCAGCCTCCTGCAGACAACCCAGCTTTTTCCTCTTTAACCTTCGTGCTCTCTTCTGGGGTCCAGTAGACCCCACCCAAAAATTGAGGTGTTAGACCCTCCAGGACAAAGGTGGACAGGGTGGACAAGACTTCAAATCTGTCATTGGACGCCAGTAAAGATCAACAATCATTGGGAAAAAAAAAAGTTCAGCGCACTGTCTTGTGGGGTCCAGATGACCCCACTTTTATGTAAACAAGCCTAGGAGAGTGGAGGGGTTACTCTGCATCAGCTTTTTCTGACAGTCAGCTGCCTGGGTGATAGTCCTTCAGTCAGCTGATCTGCTCCAGCTACCCCACCTCTCAGCAGTTCAAGTTGCTGAACATGAGGAAAAGGAAAAAAACACAAGGAACCAGGAAGAACTGATAGAACATTAAAGATTACAGGGAGGATGTAATCACGTTCCTCAAGTGCAAATACAAACTTAAAGCTTGTTAAGCATCATTTGGTAGCTGCAAATCCGACTCAGCCATCAGAACGTAGCACAGGTCGTAAATGTCTGTGTCACATGGCACTGTTGGTCGAAATGTGCAGTTGGCGTGACACAGCTGAACGTCAGCATCATCCACTGGAGAAATGCAGTTGTTAGTTGAGTAGAGTTCTGGAAACATGTACATGACTTTGGGTCGACCACTTGGTACTCTGTCATTGTTGGATGGTCGAATGATGTGTGAATCCCAAACGCTGATGGTCTTGTCCAGCTCATCCTGGGGAAAATAACACAAAGAACTGAATCAACAAATTAAATCAGACGTATAACTTTTTACATCAGTCCGTGTGTGTGTGTTTAAATCGAAAAATGAAGTAGTAAATGTGTAACAAGTGTACATATTATAGATAAATTCTGTAAAATGTGCATTTGGCACCACCTTGTGGTGGAACGATGTACCTGCACTGCAGCATAAAAACAAAGGATTGCAGTAATATAAACCTGCAGAACTGGAGACCCAACAGCCCTCAGAGGACCACGTTCTCAGGACCGCATTCTCGGGACCCAGTTCTTTTTGAGAAAGCCCTTTACTGGCTGGAGGACGAACTGCAGCCTCAGGACGATTTAAGGACTCGTTTTTTGAGACAGCGCCTCCTTGCTGCTGAGTGCCGTTTGTCTTTATTTTATTTATTTTTTAGTAAGTGTGCAAATGTTGACTGAATATTTCTAATGTTTTTTTTTTTTACTAATGAATCATAGATTTATTTTAACCCTTCAGGCACCAGGGTTTTTCAGTGGAAATATAATTCAGTACATATAGATCTTGAAACATTTGGCTAGAGATTCCAAACTGATTTCTCTTTATTGTTTTATCTAACTGCTGATAGAGAGTTGAGTCTGGTGTTTTTTTTCACCCACCTAAAACTTATCAGAAGTTGAGAATATTTGGATTTTAATATAAATTCGTCTTTACATTTTTTCTTATTCGGTTGCACTAATTTAACATATTCTCAATGAGAAACACATGTATTTTATGATTAAATAAAAATGGAATATAATAAATTAAAACGTGCCAGAAAATCAAATAAAAACCAAACCTAAAACATTTGGAAAATTAAACAGGATCTGCTGAGGTAGGAAGAATAACTTTTATTTGAAGTTACATTAAACAGAATAACTTACATTTATTAGGCATTACATTAGGCTTAAAAAGACAAAACAATACTTGTAACCACCTAACAGATATTTTCTGTACAAGAAATCACAGCTGTATATTGGAAAGATAAAACATATTAGAACAATTTTTCAAATTAAACATGAGATTAAAAAATACTTTCTACTTGGGGAGTATCTCTGCTCTTTCAATTCTATACTAATCCTCTGTCAAATGTATCATAGGTAAAGAAATCTTCAAATCGAAGTGTCAGAAAAGCTTCTCCGTTTTTTAAAGTAAAATTTTCTCACACGACAAATTATGACTCATTTTTACTAGATAATAGTTAACTACTTTTTATAGTTGATAGTTCCCCTATTTATACTTTATTGTTAAAATTACTTGACGAAAGTGTTCTGTTTAAGTGTTAAATGATAAAAGAAGGTTATTAGAATAAAAATCTAGGACCATCTGGATCTGTTTTTAAAATTTGTTCATTTTTTAATGCAATACTAAAGTATCAGTATCTGCAGATACTCAAAATCAAAATGACTCTGAATCAGAACAGCGTCAAAAAAACTTGATCAGGACATCCATAACATAAGGCATAATAGAGAGAAATAAGAGCGATTCATTTTTGGTTGAAAACGACTGAAAATAACAGAAAAGTAAAGTTTTTAATTCCACTTGAATCCTAAAACGTGTAAACTCCATCAAATTACTTTAAATACTTTTTTCATATCAACACTGTAGTCATTCAAGGACTTCTTTCAAGCTCCACCGTGAAAACTTTTCACAAATCCTCACAAACTATAAACTTCATTATTCAGATGGTCTTTAAATTTGGGTCCATTAAGAGGCAGAAGCCGGTCCCAGGTCTCCTCACCTCTCCTGCTGGATAACGTGCTCCAGCCGGGGGATCATCTGGTCCGGACTCAGAGGGCCGAAGCGGAACCTGGTGCACCGGGACTGCAGGGCAGGGATGATCTTGGAAAGGTAGTTGCAGATGAGGCAGAACCGCGTGTTTTCTGTAAACTTCTCGATCACTGAGGCCAACGGGAGAAGAAAGAGGAGGGAGGGAGAGATGATTTACAAAAATACAAATACCACCACATCACTTTAATGGGATAAAATTAATTTAAATTATGTTATTTTGAAAATCTGCAAACATTTTGATTTATTTATGAGATCATTTACTATAATAGACTTTGAACATCTTTAAAATTATTCAAAAACTATGAATGAAAAAAAATCTTTGTCATGTTTCCATACAGACCCATGCCTTATCAGTGATTTGGCTGCCCAGTCAGCCGTGTAGCTCACAGCAAGCAAGACTTAGACAAACAGATG
Organism: Oryzias javanicus; assembly: GCA_003999625.1. NCBI lineage: Eukaryota > Metazoa > Chordata > Actinopteri > Beloniformes > Adrianichthyidae > Oryzias > Oryzias javanicus. Next base: position 92,989 of record CM012445.1, read on the forward strand.
GCTCACCTCGCCGGCAATGCATTCTGGGCATCCTGGGTCATGGCATCGGCCTCATCCAGGATCACCAGCTTGAAGCCTTTCCTGGGGATCAAAGAGTGAAGGTTTGGAGTCAACTGAAAGGAGGCTCCAAAGAAGGTCCATGAGAGCTGGAGCGGTCCCGACTCACCCTGAAGATGGTCCTGGTTGCTGCAAAGCTCAGGATGGGACCTCGACCACCATCGATACCCCTGTCCGTCTGAAGTATTCACCCTACAAAACAAAAAAGAGGCTTAAATCAAAACGCTCGAGGGTCAGAAAACTCCTGCAGACGAAGATCCTGCGTGGAGGGGTTTGTGGAGTACCTCCAGGACCATGGAAGTTGAACTCCTTGTCCTTGTACAGCTGCCTGGCACACAAGGAAGGTCTTTTCCTGTTCCAGGAGGGACCGTAGAGCAGAAGATGAGGAAGCCTGTCCTCCTTGATGAACCTCTGGACTGAAGAGAAACGGAGAACTTCAGAACTCTGAACACTACAAAAGTTGATTTTATTTTCCAAAATGAATAAACTTACTGGTGCTTAAAATGTCTCTGTGTGAAATTAAATCCTCGAGTTTTTGCGGTCTGTATTTCTCAACCCTGAAATACAAAAAAAACTTTTTTAGCTCAAAAATTTAGATTTTGATAGATTATTTATTTCTTTTACGTTGTATTATCGGCAAAACAGAATTGAAAAACTTAAAAACCAAAAGTAGAAAAAACTGAAGACAAAACATCTACAAAATAAATTAATCTCAAACATCTTGTGTTTGATTTTAATGATTGTGTTAATACGTTATCTGCTGATTTATCAACACAATGCCATTTCAATTTAGCAATAAAACTCCAGATTCCTTTTAATTAATTACCCATATAAGTTATTATTTACACAGAATATCTTCCACAGTGCTAACAAAAAAGTAATTAAATCATATCATCTGTCACAGCTTTAACAAACACATAAAATAACAAAGTTACACGATATAAAAGTTAAATAACAGAAAGTTACTTTAATTTATGTTGTTTTCTAATTCTGTAACCCCCCTGGGTTTAAATTATTTTTAAAATTTGATGCAAATTGCATTTTTCTTTGTTGTTTACTGTTTGCTGTCATCTAAGTGTTTTAAATAAAGTTTTTTTTTTAAAGAAGAAAGAAGAGCAGCTATCTTAAATAATAGGCGTGTTTGATGTTCATCTTGTCATACAGTAATGAGATCATGCAGGCGGACCTGGCGCTGCGCAGATCGCCTGGATTGGAGAGGAGCCAAGATGGCGACCGCGACTACACGCATGAAACTTCTGTGAGTTTTTCAAGCTTGGAATTTGCTGCACAAACTGTTCTTTTCGCCGACTTTTTGCCTAAAACAAAGAATATCGTGTTTGTGACAAGTTTTCCCGTGAAAATTCTTCAAACTAGTGCGTTAGTTCTAGAATAACTAGGATGAAAAAATCAAAAGAAAACCGTGGCTCACTTAACCGCAGCGATTCGTCGGAAAATATGGAAGTGGATCCCTCTAAGGAGAAACGACACATCCAAGAAACTCACTCCTACGCATGTCAAATGAAAGATTATGAAGAATGCTCGTCAACGCCAAATACACCTGTGAAACAGCCCCCCAAGAAGGTGAGAGGAGAAGAAAAGCAGAATCCTGATGTTGAGCCGACTTTGTCTGAGCTACAATCCACCATTATCGCAGCAGTGACTGAAAAAATTAACGAAAGAGCAGACAAAACCGATAAAGCTGTGCATTACAACACTGTACAAATTGACAGTTTGAAGAAGTCGCTTGATTTTTGCCATCAGGAAGTGATGGACTTGAAAAAGATAAATGAGAGCCTGAAAAAGCAATGTAAAGATCTGGAGAAGAAGGTTGGAGAGATGGAAACCAAAGGGAATGATGCAGACCTCACTGCAGAAGAGTGAACCTTCGCCTGTCCGGTGTTCCTGAGAAAATTTCAGAGGATGTCAAATCAAGGGTCCAAGAAATTTTTAAAGAGATGTTATCAACCAAAGATTGTGCAGTGGTGGTTTCAGCAATCGATATTGCACACAGAGTTGGAAAGCCCAAAGGGAATGGTACCAATCAACCTCCTCGACCAATAATCATCAGGTTCCTGTCCAGGTCAGCCAGAGATCTCCTATGGAAAAGTTCTAAGAAGAACGTCTACCTACTGGATCATCATCTCCGTCTCCAGGAAGATCTCACATCTGCTGATAAAGAAGCTCGCAGCCGCCTGTGGCCAGCGGTGGAGGCAGCCAGGAAGAAGGGAGAGAAAGCTTACTTCGTTGGAAACAGGGCTTTCGTGAACGGCAAGGAAATATTACTGAGTTAAGCTGAACTATGTTTGAAGAGATCAGTATAATTGTATCAAACAGTTAACCGTTAAGTTTTAGGCATACCGAATATGTGCAGCGGTTCCTGAACAAAACCAAGAAGTTACAAAGTTCTTTTTTTCTCTTTTCTTGTTCCTTATAGTTCTTTATGTCGTTATCTGTTTTGACTGTGAATGCCAGGGGTATCAGAGACCAACTGAAAAGAAAGTGTGTTTTTTTATATTGCCAAAACAAAAATGCAGACTTTTACTTTATTCAAGAGACACATGCTTCTGAAGCAGATCGGGAGTTTTGGAGAAGTCAATGGGGTAAAAATGTATGGTTTTCTTTTGGTAGCAACAGATCAGCAGGGGTAATTATTTTACAGGGCAAATTTAAAGGCCGCATTCTTGAGCATTTAATTGACAAAAATGGGAGATGGATTATACTTGTGGTGAATTCTGACCAATTTAATTTTATGCTAATAAACACATATGGCTCGAATAATCAAACAAGCAACAATGCAATCTTTTTAATGCTGGAAGAAAAAATGAAAACACTCTTACAAAAATATCCTAACATTAAAATTTTATGGGGCGGAGATTTTAATGTAGTAATGAATGGACATCTCTGATAATAGGCCCCCAGAAAAGAAGACACAAAAGAGTTTTGAAAAACATATATGTAATAGACTTGACTTAATTGCATATGGAGACATAAACAACCCTGACAAGCAAATATATACTTGGAGCAAATAAAGACAGATCTCAATGTTCCCGAATTGACTTTTGTGGCTAATATCTAGTGACATAGAAAATAAAGTTGATTCTGTTGAAATTATACCCAATGTTTTTTCTGACCACAATACAGTGTCCATTAAAATTAAAAATGGGAAAATAACGTATCCAAATATAACTTAGACTACTACTGGAAATTGAATAATTTATTATTAATTAATGAAGAATTTTACTGACGGAGTAGAAAAACTCATATGATGAGATACTGGATACTGGAACAAGCATTTTACATTAAATAAATATGCCAAATTGTTGGGGAATTAATGAAGTTTGAAATAAGATCTCTGGAAAATCAATTGAAAAAAAATCACTAAGCAAAACAAAAAAAAGAATCTGAACTAACAGGAAAAATAATGATCATCAATGAAAAAAACAATTTATCTGATCTAGATCAAAACGCCCTATTTTCTTTGCAATCAGAACTGAATAAAGTATATGAAGAAAAAGCACGAGGAGCATTTGTTAGATCTAGAAGAAAATGGTTAGAACAAGGTGAAAAATGTACAAAATATTTCTTCAATTTAGAAAAGAGAAACTTTGAAATTTCCTCTCTACGCCAGATTAGAATCGGTGATTCGATAAGTGAAGATGCAAAAATGATTTCTCAATATGTTGCAAAATTCTATCAGGAACTTTACACTAAGAGAAGAGGATATTGATCTATTTATTAACCATATTAAAGATAAAATTGAAAAAGTCAGTGAAACTCTTGAAAAAACTTGTGACCAGAAAATCAAAACAGAAGAAGTTGACCAGTGTATTAAATCTCTTAAAGATAATAAAAGCCCTGGGAACGATGGATTAACAAGTGAGTTTTATAAATTTTTTGTTGATAAATTGACCCCTTTTCTAGTAAATTTATTTGAAGAAGCTTTAGAAATCGGTATATTGCCCCCAACTCTTAGACAAGGACTCATCAAACTCATCCCTAAAGCACAAAAAGATAAACTATGCATAGAAAACTGGAGACCAATTAGTCTGTTAAACAATGATGCCAAAATATTTGCACTTATTTTTGCCAAAAGATTAAAACCAGGATTGAATGACGTTATTGATGAAGAACAATCCGGTTTCATGCCTGGTAGAAATATTTCCAACAATATCAGATTAATACTAGACATGATTGATTATAATGATTATATTAGAGATGATAGTTTTATCTTATTTGTTGACTTTTACAAGGCAATTTGACACACTATTAGTCATAGTTTTTATGATTCGGGTTTATTAAGGAATTTGGTGAAAGATTTTTAAAAGCAATTGAGGTCCTGTACAATGGATGCAACAGCTCCATTAAACTTGCTCATGGCACAACTCCTAGATTTGACATTAACAGAGGAATAAGACAGGGATGTCCTCTTAGCCCTTCCCTTCTTTTTTTTTTTTTTTTTTTTTTCTTTTTCTTTTTTTTAACTTGTCCTGTCCAACAGCTGAGCAAGCAGATACGGGCTGAGAGCCTCTTGCGTTGGACAGATTTTATTGTCCCAACAGAGGTTTATTAAGTATAAACCCCTGTTGTATTTCACGCTAAACTTTATTTATTTTAATTATGTTGTATCTTTTTCTTTTTTTGTTGGACCGGACGGAAACAAAGGGGGGGGGGGGGGTAGAAGAGTGGGGTTAAGAGAACAAAAAAGTTAACAGAGAAGCAACATCCTATAACTACCAGGTCTAAATAACAATCTGGAATGGGCGGGGCCTGTCTACACACACACTCAGTTACACACATACCTTTTGGCTAGACTAACCTTTACCTTTAAAATTATCAAAAATGTACACAATACCACTGCAGCTCACACACAATCATAGACGCTGACACAAATAAAGTCTTTCATTCCATCACACATTCTGTTAGTGCGAGGTGAGCCGTCACCTGTGCTCAGGTGAGTGTTTATGTTTTGCTGATGTGGATGTTGATGGAATGTATAGAGGGAGAGAGAACCCAGCCATCCCCACGCCAAGGCCCCCCACCCGAACGGCAGCAGCAGCCCGAACCCCCCAGCACCCGCCACGGAGCCATGGAGAGAATCCGCCAGCCGCAGAGTCCAGCCAGACACCCAGACCAGGGCACGCGGGACCGCCGCAGAGGCCCCCACGCCCGAGAGCCGGAAGGCACGGAAGCACAGAGAGCGCGGACCCCCGCCCGGCCAGAGCAGCAACCCCCCCACCACACCCGGAGGGCCAACACAAGGCCCCACACCCAGAGAGCCCCCCAACCCCAGAGGAGTAGCCCACCACCACCCAGCAGTACCGAGCATCCCCCCGCCCCACCCCAGGCACGAGCCAGAGCTCCTCCAGGATGACCCGCTTCTATGCTCCAGACGTCCGCCCGCGCCCGCCGCAGAAGGTCCAGGGGCGAGCCAGGAAGGGGCCGCCCACCCCCGGCCAGCAGAGAGACACCCAAGAGGAACGAGGGTCCCAGACGAATGATGTTAACAAGGCCTGACCAGGCACACCCACTGATGGAATCTTGGAGAGGCCCAATTCTCGGGAGCCGGGACCGGAACCCGAACCACCGAGACCTGGACACCCCATGGCTCCGATGTAGTTTGATCCCCTGTTAGATCTTGGGGATCCCTCTCCAAGCGTGGTGAGGAGGCCGCCGAGCCCAGGAGACCGGCACCCAGGAGACAGGACCACCAGGCCGAGGGTTTCCATCCCCCCTCGCCAGGGATGGGGTAGGGGACAGAGGGTCGAAGGTCCCACCTTCCTTGTGTGATGCATGCGTGTTTGTTTGTTAGAGTGTATATTTTGAGGTGTTAGAGGTGTGTGTACTACAAGGTGCGGTTAAAATTGGTGAGTAGGGCCTTGACAGGACATCTCCTGATCGCTCACAGTGATGCCCCGTCACCCTCTCACCAACGGCCCTACATGTCTATGGTGCTGTTAAAATTGGCGGAAAGGGCACTTGAGAGGACATCCACTGCTTGCTGGCAGTGATGTCCCAGCACCCCCCCCACCAAGGCCCTACATGTCTAAGGTGCAAATTAAACTAAGGGGAGGGGCAAACTCATGCAGCGGCCACTGGAGGGAGGGCCACTTGCAGGTAGTCCACCCCCAGCAGCACGCCGCAGTACAACCACTCTCCCCTTCACCCTAATATGCATGTTTGTATGAGGAAGAGGGTAGGTTGGGGGCAGTTGGCTGACCGACCCCCGATGGTGGACCGCTGTCCCCCGCCCCCCCCCCCAGCGCTGGGACCAAGTTCACCCCAGCCCATGGGCCCCACCCCCGAGAGCCAACCCCCCAGGCCCCACGCCCCCCACCCCCGCAAGGAGGGAGGAGCCAGCAGGAGCCAGTCCCAGGGACAGGTCCCAGGCCCCGCCCCCAAGCAGCTCTCCCATGGGTGCACTGGGCAGGCACTAACAGGACAGAGGTGGCCGGACCAGCCGCGGCCCCCACCGAATTTTCAGTAGAGACCACAACATGCCAGACCGCCCCTGCCCCGTACCAAATGGGACCCCCTGCTCCCCACGGAAAGCCCCCCACCAGACGGGGCCAAGCCCGCCCCCCCCCCCCCCGCCCCAAGACCCCGCGGCAAGGGCGGGCACCGCCCGGAACAACGGCGGGCCCCAAGGAGGTAGCCCCACCCCGCCCCAGAGCCAGAGAGGGAGTGATCCCAGCCCCCAGGTGCAGGCGAGCCGCCCCCCCAACGCATGCGGCGCCCCCTTTCCTCTTTTTACTAGTTGCCCAGGTTATGGCCCTTCATATTAAAAAATGTAAATTCCGAGGCATTACAGCTTTAGGAAGAGAATTTAAACTCTCACAATTAGCAGACGACACAACCATTTTTTTGGCTAATAAAAATGAAATATCAAATGCAATCAATGCAATCAAAGACTTCTCTCGAGTTTCTGGATTAAATATGAACCTTAACAAATCTGTACTGTTTCCCCTTAAAGATTGTGATCCACCAGAAATCAATGGTATTCCAGTAAAAACTTCACTTACATATCTTGGTATAATTATTGATAGAAATGAAACAAATCGCAGTGATGTTAATTTCAAACCAATAACTGAACAAATTACTAAAAGATATAATACATGGCTCATGAGAGATCTTTCACTGAATGGTAGAATTCTATTATCTAAAGCTGAGGGAATATCCAGATCCGTCTATCTGTCTCTGTCTTTAGAAATGCCAAAACATATCAGTAAGTTATTAGACAAAACATTGTTTGATTTTATTTGGAGGAAAAAATGTCATTATTTAAGGAAAAATGTTTTGTGTAACACCAAAAAGAACGGGGGCATGGATGTACTTACCTTTGAAACTTTAAACAACTCTTTTAAAATAAAATGGTTAATTAATTTACTAAAAGGAGAAGACAATATCTGGAATGCCTTTCCCAACCATATATTTAACACAATGGGAGGCATTAAATTCTTGCTCAAATGTGATTATAAACTTTCAAACTTTCATAAACAAGCCCTGTTAGCCTGGAAACTCATTTATAAACACTATTTTTCTCCAACATCTTATTTCATTTTGAATAACAGTAATGTACAATACAAAAATAAATCTCTTTTTTTTCCTAGATGGTATGAAAATGATATTGTTATGGTAAGACAACTTTTCAATTCTCATGGAAATCTTTTGACATATGAAGAATTTCTTTTAAAATTTGGTATTCCCGTTCCACCAAAAGAATATGCAATAGTGTTCGATGCCATTCCGACCAGTCTACTACAACTGTTTAAAGGGATTTATAACACCAATCAATCAAGAACTCAGACAATTTTTTTGGCCGATGTGGATATTTGTGTTAATTCTGTTTCCAATAAGCAAATAAGAAATCTTTTCCATACAACAACTTTACCTGCTGGGAGGTTTTTTTGGGACTCAAAGTTTGTTGACATAAATTGGTCTTATGTGTGGACTATTGGTAACAAATACTGTTTAAATAACAAAGTAAAAGAGGTGTCTTATAAAATACTGCATTGTATATACCCTGTTAAAAAAAACTTTGAGTAGATTTGCTGTCGACATGGACCAAACCTGTTCATTCTGTGGGACTCAAGAGGAAACTATTTATCATCTGTTTGTGGACTGCAGACATACACATGTGTTCTGGACAGAAGTTGGAAATCATATTGGAAACATAACTAAGGAAAATGTAACATTTTTAGATAAAGAAATTATTCTGGGTTACCTCACTAACAAAGTAAACAAAGATTTTATTTTTATAACACAGTTGTTTTTATTATTAGCCAAATTCCATCTTCATAAGGCCAAGTGGTCAAACTCCAAACCCAGATTCCAACATTTCCTGAATGAAATTAATCAGTATAGTCATGCCATTAAACAACTTCAAAACAAAAAGGCAATAAGAACTAATTTGATTTTAAAAAAATTTAATGTATAATGAACCCCAAGGTTTTTTGGATTGAAGTTTCTTTTCTCATACAGTATATGTTTATGATTTTTCCTTGCTTGCTTTTCTATAATATGTACTCATTTTAATTTCCCCTGAGACATTCACTTTGTTGTTGTACTATGTTGTTTGTTAATAAAGTTATTAAAAAAAAAAAAAAAAAAAGATCGCCTGGATTGCGGTGCATGCTGGTTAGTTTCTGTCACCGACGTCACATTTGCGACGACATGAAGTATCGCGAGAAAGGGGCGGGTTTTTTTTTTTTTTTTTAATGACAACAAATACATTACAAAGTTGTGTTATTATCAGCACCATTACAAATGACACCAACCACAGTTGTCCAACATAACATATTGAACATACATAAAACGACATGTATGAGACTTAACATAATAGTACATATAAATGAAACAGACAAAAAAAAAAAAAAAAAAAAAAAACATAACAATGACAATTTAACTTTAGTTAGGGGTATTCATTAAGTTTGTAATCCTTAACCAAACTAATTAATTTCAAGCTATTTTTCTTTTTCATATAATTAAGAGACTGAAAATAAAAACAGAGCTCCTTGTGAAAAGTACTAAAAAGTGGTTTGGTCTTTAAAAATTTGTTTTTATGAATAAAAAACTTCCCTTGCAATAGTAGGACATTAAGAACAATATTTTCTGGTCTGTTAGATATCACCACCCCATATAAAACATTTTTCACATCCAAATGAACTGGAGCTGCAATTTTAGAAGAAAACCAAAAACAAAACTCTTCCCAGAATGTGTTAATAACTCTACAGTTAAAGAATAAATGATCCACAGTCTCAATGTCATTTAAACAAAAACTACAGCCATTCTCATCAAAGCCAAATCGGTGTCTCAAAAATTCCTTGGATGGATAAATATCACTGATTATTTTAAAATGAACCTCTTTTATTTTTGGTAAAATAGAAAATTTAAGGAATTTAGATCTCAATTCAATCACCTCTTCTTTAGGAAAGTGTTTAGATATGTTTCTTTTCTGATATGATATAGATGTTTGAGGATTAAAATGTAAACCCATGATTGCATCAAATCCATCCCGACGGCGCCGCAGGAATTAACACAAAAAGGGTTCAGAGACCTTTAGATAGACTAATTTATTATTATTAAAGCATAACATTAAAATGTTTTATTTTTTCCAACGTTTAAAAAATATAATATTGTATTTGTTGAAACTTGTATTTGCTATTTAAATTAATCTCCACTTTTGATAGTTCTTTTAAAACAATTTTAAAATTAAAATAATACATTTAAACAAAAAATTTGTTTTTCACTTCTCAAATATATTTTTATTTTAAAATAATAAATAAATAAATGAAAATAATAAAACATTTTTCAATATAGTTTGCTTACAAGGCAAAAACAAATATTTGGTTGATTGCTAAAAGGTCGGAAAAAACAAACAAACAAACAAAAAAACACGGAAGCTTCTTTAAAGAAACAACATGAATATGTATTTAAAAAATAAAATATATTTATTGGTCTTAAGTTTTTATTGGCTGCTTCTAAAGAATGAAACCCACAAAGTTAAACTTTCTAATAAAAATAATAATAATATTATAATCTTTATTTAGCACCTTTAAAAACTTTTATCATAGTTTCCAGAAACATCTATTTCAAAGTTAAATAAATAAATACAAATGTGAAAACTTTAGTTTCTAAAATGACTTTTTTGTTTTAATATGTTTGCACTTAAAATATGTAACGTCAACTAATGAAGTGAGAATGATTTTAAAGATCCATTGCAGCTTTAGTTTGACATGTTTTCCTTTAAAAAAACATGTAATTTTTTTTTTAAATAAAAACAACATATGTAGCGCATTTCCCTAAACTTTAAAACTGGCTAAAATAGTTTAAATTAATACAATTCTCCTTCAGGAAAACTGGTTTATAAAAGCATTTTTAGTTTTATTTTATTTCTCTTCTCAAGTAACTTTGTTCAAACATGAAAACACCAAAGAGAGTGTGCCGGATGGTTCATTATCACACAGGAGAGAGGCTTGAGGGTTCTTTTCACTGATGTTTAATGTGGTATTCTTTTCTTCAGACTTTACACCGCATCAACACCGTAGAACTAGCAGACAGAAAATATTTCTCAACTACAAATATGGAATAAACAAATGACTTGCATGAAAAATAATGCACATACATACCACTTTGGCCTGCTAATGAACTAACCGGTGGATAAGACAAACAAAATAACTTCTTAATTTTTCTTTCTTTAGCTTTCTGTTGGGCCGACTTCGCATGTGCTTTGCTAGACGTGCTTTTCAGATGGAAAAAACCCGGAAGTACTTCTGGCGACCTTTAGCTGAACTCAGAAAATTTAAACATTTAAATACTCTTAAAAATCAAATATTATTGCTCTCACAACTCTATAAATGCCTTTTAAATACTAGAAAAATAAATATATAAACGTACAAAAAATAAACAAAAATAATTATTAACAGCACACTAGCGCCCTCTGCTGACGAAATAGTGAACTGCACTTATCAACCGTTACACTCCCACCATCACACTACTAGCAGTATGTGTGATCCCAAACATAAGCTAACATTGTAAATAAACATGAACAAACACTACTCAGCCTCAACTAACAGAATAGTCTTATGGATTGGTCTTTCCAAAACAGTCCTGGTGTTACACGTTCCTCCTTTCTCTTCAGTTGAGTCACCAAGAAGAAGCTTGACCTTTCTGACGTTGCCGTCAGCTCCTGGTGTGACTTCAATGACTCTGGCGAGCTTCCACTGGTTTCTTGGAACACACTCATCTTGTAGTAGAACGATGTCATTTACTCTTGCATTTCTTCTGTTCGTCTTCCACTTTCTTCTCTGTTGCAGATTTAGCAAATATTCCTTTCTCCATCTGGTCCAGAATACATTTACCAGATACTGCACTCTTTTCCATCTTTTCTGCAAGTAGAGATCCTCTTTCACAAATTCTCCAGGTGGTGGTGAAATTATCGTGGATTTCATTGTCAAGATGTGATTTGGTGTCAGCGGCTCTGGTCCAACAGGGTCGTTGAGGCACTCCACAGTCAGTGGTCGACTATTCACGATAGACATAGTCTCATACATGAATGTTCTCATTGATGATGTAGTTCTTGAAGCTGACTGATCAAGAATAGAACTCAAAACATTTCTTATTGTTCGGATCTGCCTCTCCCAGACACCTCCATGTGACTGGAAGCAGGTGGTTAAAGATGAAACTTATACCCAACTCTTTGCCTTCTCTTTGGAGGCTTGCGTTAAGCTCAGGAACTCATTCTTTGCACCAATGAAGTTAGTGCCTTGATCACAATGGAGTTGACTGACATGGCCCCTTATAGAAATGAAGCAACGTAGTGCATTGAGGAAGCAATCCGTACTGAGATCGTCCAGGACTTCGATATGAATAGCTCTGGAGCACATGCATGTAAACAGAAGTCCGTACCTTTTCATCTCCTTCCTTCCTTCCTTACATAGAACGGTCCAAAGCAATCCATTCCGCTGTATGAAAAGGAGGGTAGCTTCCATTCTCTCTGATGGCAGGTCGGACATCTTCTGCTCCTGACTGTTTTGTCGGTATTTTCTGCACTTGACACACTTGTATATAAATGAGGACACTTCACGACTGCAGCTAATGATCCAAATACCATTAGCGCGTATTTCATTGACTGTCATCCCTCTTCCCTGATGACGAATCTTCTCGTGGAAGTGCTTTATGAGTAGATGTGACACATGATGTCCCTTTGGAAGAATGGCTGGATGTTTGATGTTTGGATGGAGCGATGCTCTAGTAAGTCTTCCTCCCACCCTCAAGACATTATGCTCATCAAGGAATGGACTTAGTTGATGAAGCTTAAGGTGAGAAGCCTTCACTTCTTTCTTTTGTTTTAGAGATTTGATTTCCTCACTGAATGCTTCCTCCTGCACAGAGCGTATTACAAACTCCTCCACTTCTTTCCTTTCTTCCAGTGTGCTTCTTTCATTAGACATTTCTTTGGTATTTGTGGCATATTTAGCACGTCGTTTTAATCTTGCTATTGCCTTCACGACTCTCTTCCAATCGGAAAACCCTTGTAGTCTACTTATGATTGACTTTTCTTCTCTTGCTTTAACTGTGAAGACTTGCATAACCTTGACCTCTGGATCTTCAGAGCTGATCTCTTTCACTTCAACTTCTTCTTGAGGCAGTTCTCTTTGCCATAGAAAACTTGGTCCTGTGAAAGTTAGATTCACTAGTTCCTTTGTCCTAGCTCCACGATGCTCAGTCCGCGGGGTTATCTTCAGAGGCAACATATCGCCATTGACTTGGTTCTGTTGCTGATCTGATTCTCTGAATTCTGTTGGCTACGAATACATGGAAACGCCTTGCGTCATTGTTGATGTAACCAAGGACTACCTTGGAATCGGTCCAGTAGTATTCTTTAAGATCTTGGATTTCTAACTCCCTTTTCAGGAAGCTTGCTGTTTTAACAGCTACTACTGCGGCGGAGAGCTCCAATCTTGGGATGGTGGTCACCTTTGTAGGAGCAACTCTGGCTTTACCCATTACAAAGGTGCACTGCACTTCTCCTGACTTTGTCACGGTTCTGAGGTATGAGCACGCGTAACCTGATACACTAGCATCAGAAAAACTGTGTAACTCACATTGCTGAACTTCATTGAATGTTGATGAGACATAACATCTGGGTATATTTATGGTGGGCAAGTTCTGGAGGTCTTTTAGCCAGGCTTCCCATTGTGGTTTGAGGTCTAGAGGGAGCGGATCATCCCAACCCAGTTTTTCTTGACACATCCTTTGTAAAATTCTTTTGCCGACAAGAATGAATGGGGCTACAAATCCAAGTGGATCAAATATAGATGCCACTGTGGAGAGCACTCCTCTTCTAGTGACGGGATTGTTCTTGACATGAACCTTGAAGCTGAATGTGTCAGAAGTTACGCACCACTGGACTCCTAAGGCCCGTTCCATCTTCGGTTCTCCCAAGGCCAGGTCTAGATCAGTAGCTCCTGATGCACATTCTTCTTTGGGAATTGTAGCGATCACTCCTTTGCTGTTGCTGATAAATTTGTGCAGGTGCAGCTTTCCCATGTCACAAATTTCTCTGACTTCTTTTACAAGCTGAATTGCTTCTTGCTCCGAGTCTACAGCTGCCAGACCATCATCCACATAGAAGTTGCGTTGTATGAACTTCACGGCAGCTTGACTGAACTTACTTGCACCTTGTGTGGCTAGATGTTTGAGCCCGAAATTTGCGCATCCAGGTGAGGAGGCTGCGCCAAACAAGTGGACTTTCATGCGAAACACTGATGGCGGATGTTCCATGTTGCCGTCCTCCCACCATAGGAAACGGAGGTAATCTTGGTCTTGAGGAGCCACACGAAATTGGTGAAACATGCGCTCGACGTCGCACATAATGGCCACACGTCCTTTCCTGAAACGACACAGAACTCCTACTAAAGTGTTTGTCAGGTCTGGTCCTGTTAGGAGCTGCTCGTTCAGTGATGTATTTTGGAACTTGGCAGATGCATCAAAAACCACTCTGATTTTATTTGGCTTCTGAGGATGATAGATGCCGTGGTGCGGGATATACCAAGCTGGTAAGTTGTTTATCTCATCCTTTGGAACCTTCTCTGCATCGCCTCTTGCTATTACGTCTTGCATGAACGCAACATAGTCGTTGTAATAATGCTTGTCCTTTCTCAGACGTCTTTCTAAGCACTTGAGTCTGTGTTCTGCACAAACCTTGTTGTTGGGTAGGTGAGGTCTTTCTTCTTTAAAGGGTAACGGCATTTCAAAATGACCGTCTGTTCTTTGTTTTATGCCTTTCTTTACTTTAGACATAAACATCATGTCTTCTTGTGACATTGATTCTTCTTCAGCTGTGTTTTCGACAAAATCCATTTCTAATGCTTTGATAATCTCGACTGGAGTAATCACTTCCTTTACTTCATTTCTCTTTACAAAATGGACTTTGGTTTTTATCTCTGGGGGAAACTCAATGACTGGCAAGACTTGTTTTACAATAACACGGTGGCTGACTCCAATCTCATCTTCATAGTCACTTACAGTATGGCTGTAACCAATGATGCTCCAACCAAGCACCGATTTTTGTGCAAAAGGCTGGTCTCTTTCTCCACTGATCACTTCTATTGGAAGTAAAGCTTGAGGACAATTATATCCTATGAGCAGACCAACTTCACAATAAAGCTTGGGAGCCATTTCCTTTGACAGATGTCTTAAATGAGACCAGTTCTCTGCTGTCTTGTTTGTGGGAATATGAAATCTGTTGGCAGGAATATAATCTCTGGTGTAGGTCGTTGGTAACTGGACTCTCATATCTGAGTTCATCCCTCTTACTTGTAGGCCATTTAACTTATGACTGGACACAACCTTGGTTTTCGATGTTATTGTAGAAATCTTGAGCTTGACTGGTTCTGACTTTGTGTTAAGTGACTCTGCTGTGTCTTTTAGAATGAAGGTTGTATCGCTTTGAGTGTCAAGCAATGCATACACCAACTTCTCATTTTGTGGGTTGTCTGCAGTGGAGATGTAAACTGGAATGACTGAGGAAGTACAACCTTGTGACCTTTGTTGCACCACTCTGTTCGATGTAATGTGGTTAGATTCTTGCTTGGTTTCTTGTTGTTGTGGATTATGCAGATTTTCTTTCTCTTGGTTAGTCTTTGGAGCTTCTTGGTTTGTCTTTGTGTTTTGTTCTTTCTCTTTTTTCTCTCTATCTTGGTGTAAACATGTCGGGTGTGGCTTTTGGCATTTATCACACACACTTCTGGAATAACAGTTTTTGGAGTTATGACCTGACTTCAGACAACCAAAACAAAGCTTCTCAGACTGCACAAACTTGACTCTCTCTTCGACTGGTTTTTCCATGATTTTCCAACATTTGTGGAGTGTGTGGCCTGGTTTTTTACAGAAGAGACATGTCGTATTTGCCTTTTCATTGGTACTTGCACTCAGAGTTGTAGTATTTAAAGTGTGACTTCTTTTCGGCTTGTCTCTAATGAAGTGTTTTTGGTCCTGGTCAACTGGCTTTAGTGCTTGCAAAGAGGTAATAGGGTTGCATGCGATTCTTGCTTCTTTGTTCAAAAACGTAACAAAATAACTGAAATCAGGGAACACTCTATGTTCATCTAGGAACTTTGTCACTGTTCTATTCCAACGTGCACTCAGCCAATCTGGTAATTTTGCTGCGATTCTCGTGTTTTCAACACAGTCATTCAGTATTTGTAAGCCTTGAACATATGGCATTGCAGACTCAACGCTGCTCAAAAAGTCTGCAAACTCACGTAGATCTTTACTGTCTTTAGAGATTACTTTTGGCCACATTTGAATCTTGTCTCGATATGCTTTGCCGATCACGAAGGGATTTCCAAATCTATCTTCAAGTGTTTCCCAGGCCGCAAGATATGCTGTGTCTGTTCCAACTAAAAAGTGACCTTCAATAGCCTTCTTTGCTGAACCTCCAACATACTTTCTCAAGAAGAAGAGCTTTTCGTGTATTGGCAGGTTTTTCCGGTCAACTAAAGTTTGAAATGACAGCTTCCAGTCATTATACTGCAGCGGATCGCCTGTAAATACTGCTGGTTCTGGAATTGGAATTCTGTTAGCAGTGATAGCTTCAGCGAGTGTCTTTACGAGTTCAGCTGAGGCCATTTGTTCAGAAGAGGGAGCTGCAATTTGCGTCACAGAGGCTTGAAGAGGAGCTTGGTGGCCTAAGGGAATTTTGGTTTTAGATGGGAAGAAAGGTTGCGTATGCACATTCAGAAAACTTGGTAGTTGGAGGGAACTGTTATCTTTTATTTTGGGGTGCATAACAGGTTTTTCTTCATCCTCACTCTTAACGCTTTCAGCGTAGATTCTTAACCTTGCTTGTGCTGCATTGTGCTTTTGGATCTCCTTTAATAGTTCCACTTCCTTTCTTTTCTCCTCTAACTTGATTTTTATTGTTGCGCTCTCTGTTAAGAACTGTGCTTGTTTCTTTGCATCTTCTACTTCAAGTTCTCTGATTTCTTCCTCACATTGATGTTGAGTTTTCATAATTTTTATGATTTCTTCTGATGCGGCTACTTCAGCTGCTGCTAATTGTCTTTGTGCTGTGCTGGAAGATGACTGCTTGGATATATCAGACATGGCTTTTGATTTGTGAGAGGTGTTTGAAGAGACACTACTTGAACTGCTATGAAACACTGATTCAGAATCTGGCCAGGGAATTTCTTCTGGATTCCCACCTTGTTCAAGTAAATACTGAGCTTTAGCTTTGGCTGCATGACTGATCGAACAGCATATATCACATTTTCTTCTTGTTTCAATGTCTGGACCTTTAATCCTTCTTATCTCATCATAAACGTTGCAGATGTCTTTCTGAAAAGTGTCTATTGTGTTCACAGCTTCAGCGATTATTTCCATATCTTCACTTTTAATAAATCTCTTGAAACAGTTTATGTGATATTTCCATTTCTTGTATAGACACTCAAATTCTTTTGTTAAATTGTTTAGCTTAGCTTCTTGTAGAGACTTTCCCTTTTCAGTAAGTGTGCGTTTGCGCAGACTTTTGCGAACACCTTCGGTTTGTGTACTTTCAGCTGATGTAGATGTTTCTTCTCCATCAGACTTC
Organism: Oryzias javanicus; assembly: GCA_003999625.1. Lineage (NCBI taxonomy): Eukaryota > Metazoa > Chordata > Actinopteri > Beloniformes > Adrianichthyidae > Oryzias > Oryzias javanicus. The sequence continues at coordinate 110,138 of CM012445.1, forward strand.
TCACTGTTATCGCCATGTTGTGTTTTACATTCTGCACCATCTTTCTCATTGGACCGTTCTGAACCCTTCTCGTCATCCGCCATTTTGAATATCAATTGTAGCTTGTACTTTTCTTATGTTGAATATCCACCTTATTCCTATGCCCCATGAGCCTTTGCGTGAATTATGTGTGATACTTCCTGTAGACGCCGGAAGTAGCATTTATTTACATTACAACTGTAGAGCCGACAGCGCAATCCCCTTGTTTTGGATCTATAACTACATATAATGTGGAAACCGCTGTCATGTCTTTAAAGAGGCGACGTAACAATTCGGTGCCTGTTAAAATTGAAGGATGAGCTTAAAAAATGTCCAAACATAACATATAGTAGCATTTAGCTACTTTCTCAGTTCGGTTGCGGCAGATGGTGAGCTCTGAACAATCTTAAAGCTCCGAGACATATCAATACCTTCATACATGATTATTTCTGCTGGGTTACCACACAGTGCTGATCAATTGTAACCTTATCGTTTTACGTGCTTGTGTTTACATGATGCGAGAGCCAATGAGGGTTGCTGCGCGGTGTAGCTTTAGCCCGTTTCATGTTTTGACAAAGTCAGCTGTGGTTAAACATCAGTAATTTTTTAATAGTTAATACCAGGGAGATGCAGCAATTACACAGGAAATATCGTCCTGTTCTGTGACGCTGCAGCAAATTCACCGCGCTGTCAGGTCTCTGCAGTACCGGCGTCTCTTTCTTCTGGTGGTCCGGAGTAACCCAACCAAATGTACGGATTTTCCTCGTGGGTATTTATCACAAAATGAAACGAACATACATATAAAGTCTTAAGTGGCTTCTTAAGATTTACATATGGAGCCAAATCCTTCTGACTTCATCCTCGCCCGATGGACGGTAAAATCTGTACGAGGAGGGCAGCTGCACTCCTCTTCGTCAGCGGCCCATGTTCCACACAACGCTCCTTAAGCCACAAATTTAATTTAGTTTGGGTGTTAGAACAACCATGAGCTGCGTAAAGCTATTTTTGAAACTTTTGAGGGATTAAGTAAAACACGCTTCTAAAGTTTCTATGCACCGCTAAAGCTAACAAAATCGCCAACTTTCAATGGAAACAAATAGCGCTGTGTGACTTCCGGTTGCTATACCGGAAGTTGCCCCCATAACCCGTTTTACATCAGAGGCCCCAGGAATAAGGTGGATAGATTCACTTGTTTGGTGCTTTAGCTTTTTATCTTTAGCATTCAGATGTAGCTGGCTGGTGTTTGAGCTACTTCCAAGACACGAACTTTTGTGCTTGCTTGCTTAGCTCTCACTTGGCCACTTTACCTTGAATGGCGGTGCTTCATTTGAGCACGTGATGCACCTGCAGTTTCTTGCTTGCAGCTCCCTTCGGTCACGACAGTTCTTTACCTTCTCCGAGGCAGTGCAGTGTTCTACTGTGCCGGATGGTTCATTATCACACAGGAGAGAGGCTTGAGGGTTCTTTTCACTGATGTTTAATGTGGTATTCTTTTCTTCAGGCTTTACACCGCATCAACACCGTAGAACTAGCAGACAGAAAATATTTCTCAACTACAAATATGGAATAAACAAATGACTTGCATGAAAAATAATGCACATACATACCTTTGGCCTGCTAATGAACTAACCGGTGGATAAGACAAACAAAATAACTTCTTAATTTTTCTTTCTTTAGCTTTCTGTCGGCCGACTTCGCATGTGCTTTGCTAGACGTGCTTTCAGATGGAAAAACCCGAAGTACTTCTGGCGACCTTTAGCTGAACTCAGAAAATTTAAACATTTAAATACTCTTAAAAATAAATATTATTGCTCTCAACAACTCTATAAATGCTTTTAAATACTAGAAAAATAAATATAATACGTACAAAAAATAAACGAAATAATTATTAACAGCACACTAGCGCCCTCTGCTGACGAAATAGTGAACTGCACTTATCAACCGTTACAGAGAGTAAAATAAAAAAAAACAAGGAACTCCAACGGAAGCTGAGACATTGTCAACGTGCTGGAAGTCTCTGGGGGCTCTCGAATTGTTCACATACCGAACCTCTGACACCTGGAGAGCGCAGGTGAGCGCGCGCGCCACACACAGACAGACAGACCGACAGAGCTCGCGGGCTCGTGTTCATGGAAGGCGGGCGGAGGAGCACAATTGAAATGTGCTCCACGGACGGCAACGCGGAGCTTCAGCCGACACGTAAGTTCCCTCAGACCGGCGTTGTCATGCCGACGCCGCGTCTCCAGGTAGCGGAGGATGACGGGCGCGCGCTCCAGCGGAGTTTGACGCCGTTTCTGTCCTCCTCCTCCTCCTCCAGCTGCTGACCCGGCGCTCCTCCTGGAGCTGAAGACCAGGCGTCCTCCGTCACGGTGTCAGCTGGGACGCGAGACGTGGAGAGTGGACTTCTCCCCGGACGGCGCGTGGTTCGCCTGGTCCATGGGACACGGCATCATCTGGGTCGTCCCATGGCCTCTCGACTCCCAGTGCGTTCGTGCGATGCGTTCACGGCCGCCTCGTAATTTCTACCTCCACTTCACGACTATTTTTTTAAACAAATGGAGGCAAAACAACCATCATAGGTTGCAAACATAGTGTGTTGTGTTTTATAAATTAAATAAATAATTTTATAAAGGCTTTTGCTGCAAAAAAAGTACTAACAAAAGTTGTTTCTTCATTCCAAAAAGTGGATGCTGCAGCAGAAGTCCTTCATAATTTATTATAGAATTAGCAGGATTAGAAGAAACCTGGCAGCATCTTGGAACTGCGGCTGAATCCACCCACGCTTGGTATTTGCTGATTGTTGCTCTCGCCCACAGAGAGGGTCAGAGCGAGACGACGGTTGTAGGACACAAAAGCTTCAGCTGTGGGCAGGCGGTGTGGGGACTGGCCTTGGGGCCCAGGCCCCACACGTCAAAACGCACCACAAAAGGGGAGAACCCACTGCTGCTGGCCACGGGCTTGGAGAATGGCGTGATCAAGGTCTGGAACGTCCTGACAGGTGAGGTCAGGAGTCCCTCTGGTCTGGGTTAGCCCGCTGATGAAAGGTGAACATTTACAAGGTTGTGTTTCTGTCCTGAAGGCGATTCTGTGTTTGATCTCCGGGGACACAAGGGCATTGTGACGGACCTGGTTTTCCCTCAGAACGGGACGCTCACCCTCATCTCAGCATCTCGGGACAAGACGCTGAAGATTTGGGACCTGGCTCACAAAGGTGCTCATAACTGAGCGATCTCCTTATAGACCTGATGTTCGTGCTTCTGATGCCAGCTCCTCCGTTTCAGGGAAAAAAGTCCAGGTGTTGTCGGGTCACAAAGACTGGATCAACAGCTGCTGTGTGTCACCAGACTGCAGCATGATGGCGTCCGTTGGGCGGTTCGACGGGGTGAGCCGCTTCACAGCGAACATCACGAAACGACAACATTTAACTCCTTAAAAGTTAGGAAAATGAAGGATTTCAGACAGAAATGAATGACCAAAAATATCGATACTGCGATATATCGCAATATTTATTCCTGCGATTGATTCTCATTGGGTTTTCACCAAGAATCAATCTTTTATTTTTGTTCAAAGAGGCTCTAAGACACTATATTCATCATCCTTTGGGGAACGTTCCTTTGGAGGTAAATAGATATGGAGGGATATTTGTGCCACCATATTGCAAGAAAAAGTCACAGTTTTGAGATTAAATTTTATAAAATAGCAAGCAAAATGTAAAGTGTTAAAAATAAAACTTGCAAATTAAAATATTCAAAATTTCAAAAACTTTTTACTTTCCAAAAATGTTTTTGCATTTGCAAACAATTTTTTTTTTTTTTGCTTTCAAAAATAATAGCTAGATATGGCACAACTTTTCTAAAAACATTTGTGAAAGCAAAAAAAGAAGTTTGCAAATGCAAAAATATTTTTGAAAGTAAAAGAATTTGCATATGCAAAACTAATTTTTTAAAGCAAAAAAAAGTTTGCAAATGCAAAAATATGTTTTGAAAGCAAAAACAATTTGCAACTGCAAAAAATATTTTTGGAAAATAAAAAAAAAAAAATTGCAAAAAGCAAAAATGCAAAAAAATATTTTTGGAAAATAAAAAAAAAAAATGTGCAAACGCAAAAATATTTTTAGAAGGCAAAAAAAAAAGTTTGGAAATCCAAAAAATATTTTCTAAAGCAAAAAAGAACAATCTTTTAAAGCAAGCATTAACAATTTTCCTTTGCAAATTAGGCTGATTTATTCCAGACATTTTACATTTTGTCTGCAATTTAGAGAATTGTGATCTCAAAACTGCAACTTTTTCTTGCAAAATTGTGGCTCAAAAATCCCTCCATGAATGACTGTTGTGAGCACCAAAGTGCCTGGCAGTTATTAGAATTATTTCATTTTTGTTCTGTTGTTTACAACAATTTTTCACTAAGTTGTGGCACTGCTGTTCATGTTTACTATTGTGAACGCTGAATTTTACCGATAATTTAAACTCAATTGGTGTCGATGTTTGTCAAAGACAAACTGTTACTGATTTGCACACAAGTGTCTATTTTTTTGTTGCACAAAATAAGATACAAGTTGTTTATTATGATCGTGTTCAAGCTAAAAAAATAAGTAGGGATAGATTTTCCTAAAAAATGTGTTCTTCTTTATAATGTGAGTTATTAAAGATGATTTTTTTTTTTTTTACCAGTTATCGCAGTATCGTGTTATCATCGATGCCGTGAGCCATTTATTGTGTATCGTACGGTATCACGAGGTTCAATCCCAGCCCTATTCCACCTAGATAAGGAATCCAGGACGTCTTCCTTTTTGGAGCAGAAAGCTGCTGGGAATTCCCGCGTGCCGCTCTGTTATGATTGTCTTGTGCTGCTCCTGTGCCGGATCGGCCGACCCGCAGAGCCGAGGCTTTGTTCTCCTCTTCACACATTCCCAGCTGCAGCTTTCCCAACACAAACTCAGAGACTTCCCTCCGATCCAGAGCGGCGTTTAGACGTTCCCGCCGAGGATCGACCCGACTAACCCTTTCCTGTTTTTTTCAATCAGATGGTGTGTCTGTGGAGCCTGCGGTCCTACACCTTCATCCGGAACCTGACGGGAGGGGCTCACAAGACCCCGTGCTTCCTGTCGTCCTGCGACTTCTCCCCGGACGGCGCCGTGCTCGCCACCGCCGCCTACTGCGGCTCCGACTGGTGCATCGACCTCTGGGACCCGTACACGTCGGAGAAACTGGCCACTCTGGCGTAAGTTCTGCTTCTGTCTACTGGTTTGATTCCCCACAAAAAGATGACTTAAGGTCTGATTTTAGGGATCACTTTGACGTCTACGGGAAAAACCAAATCTCTGCAATCCAGTTTTCTCCCAATGGTTTACACCTGGCCATCGTGGCGGACGACAGGTGAGACGCTCCTACTCCACTTTTCCTTAACTTTTCTCACAAAATAGTTGAACTTCAGCATCTGATGAAGAATTGGATCACTCACTTCTTTTAAAGGATTGTTTCGTTTCAGATATGAATGGGTTAATAAAATCAATTTAAGCTTCACAGATCAGTAATTGATTTTCCACATAAAGCTAAAGTCTGCTAGCCTGATGCTAACGTTTAATGGGATTTCCCATCGGACGGCTAATGCTAACGCTCGGACAACCTAAACACGCATTGCTGACTAAATTAACATCTTCATAAACTCACAGAATATTTTTAAAGTAACCATTTGTGATCTAAAACATCTTTTTTTCCTCATTCTTCTTGAAAAAGTGTAATGCTATTGCGCGATCGCCACCTAGTGGTCAAACTGAAACGCCCTCCAGGAGAAGCAGAACAATGTTTATCAATATTTTTGTTAGAACTTCTGCTTTAGAGAAATCTAATTTCTTATTATTTCACTAATGCATTTTACAGTATGTGAACTGGATCAGATTCATATAAATATATTCAAAACATATAGTAGATTATTAATGTATTTCTAAACAAATGTGTAAACTCAAAATTGAAGAATAGAAAAAAAATCTGAAATGTTTCTGGAAATTATTTATACCCAGTTTCAGACATTTTAGAATCCAATGGAAGTCCCAAACCATCATACTACCTCCACCTTTCAGAAAGTACCACTTCCGTCCTGCTTTAGTTCTTGTTGGGTCGTTTTTGTCGGTTTCTCCAGGGAAAGTTCTCTGCTTTCTCCGTGGATGATGGATCTCAGAAAAACTTAAAAAGTGTCTGTAATCAGACCAGAACATGCATTTTTTTGGTCGTCGTTGAGATCTTTGAATCTTTTTTTTTAAAGATAATTTCTTTCAATTCTTGAATCCACGTCTTAAGTGACCTTTGGTTAAAGACACCTTCGTTAGGGAGGGGGCAAAAAGTTTCCCTCCACATGGAACGTCGGTCAGTGCAGACGGTCTCAGACGATGTTTGGTCCACAGAGCGCTAAGGATCTGGGAGCCGGGGGAGAGACAGATGACCATGGAGACGAGGAAGGACAGAGACTCCAAGGGACTGTGCTGCAAGTACCATCCACAAGGGGGCGTGGTCGCCACAGGGTAAAGAACAGCTTTTCTTTTGAAGTCCCTCCCTGATCATCTTTTGATTCATCCTCAATGCGTTCCTAGCGGGGTGATTATGTTGCTTTTGTTCTCCTACATCCCATCACTGTCCGGCTCTCCTCCAACAGAACCCAGGACGGCCACGTTCGGTTCTGGAGGGCGCCCCAGAGCGTTCCCAGCCTGAGCCACCTGTGCCGCTCCGCCCTGCGCTTCTCTGTCTCCACGCAGCAGATCGAGGCGCTGCCCCTCCCCAAGCGGATCGTGGAATACCTCTCCTACAAAGAAAGAGTCATGAAGTACGGCAGCGCTGAGGACATCCTGAAGCTGCAGGCCGACCCCGGCACAGGTGAGGAGACTTCCTGTTTCTCCGGGGGACTTCCTGTTTCTCCGGGAGACTTCCTGTTCCTCCGGGAGACTTCCTGTTCCTGCGGGAGACTTCCTGTTCCTCCGGGAGACTTCCTGTTTCTCCGGGAGACTTCCTGTTTCTCCGGGGGACTTCCTGTTTCTCCGGGGGACTTCCTGTTTCTCCGGGGGACTTCCTGTTTCTCCGGGAGACTTCCTGTTTCTCCTGGAGACTTTCTGTTTCTCCGGGAGACTTTCTGTTCCTGCGGGAGACTTCCTGTTCCTCCGGGAGACTTCCTGTTTCTCCGGGAGACTTCCTGTTTCTCCGGGGACTTTCTGTTTCTCCGGGGGACTTCCTGTTTCTCCGGGAGACTTCCTGTTTCTCCGGGAGACTTCCTGTTTCTCCGGGAGACTTCCTGTTTCCCAGGGAGACTTCCTGTTCCTCCGGGAGACTTCCTGTTCCTCTGGGAGACTTCCTGTTTCTCCGGGAAAACTTGACGAGGACAAAAACTTTAGGCTTTTAAATCAAGAAAACTGAACAAAAACCCACATTTTTAATGATAGATGTAGAAGAAAGAACCTAAAAGTGTTTTTAGTTCATTTCTTAGCGTCTGTGCCTGAATCCGTCTTCTCCTGAAGCTTCCTGAAGCTTCAGTGATGCTCTTCATGGTTGGGGTCAGATCTTCATGGCTGCATTGAGGTCATCCCTGACCCTCCACAGCTGGACCGTCTGGACGGGAGCCAGCTCTGAGCTCATTTGTGTTGGCGGGCGGCGGCGTTGCACCAGCAGCCTCCGGTCTTTGTGGACCTCCTGCCTTCACGAACATCTCTCTGCTGCTGTTGCATAAGAGGCTTTCAGAGCCGTGAACGCGGAGCGTCCAGCCCCTTTGTCCTCCGGTGAATACGAGCGCTGGTTTGAAACCACGCCTGTTGTCTGTTGCAACACTGTCCTGTTGTGGACACAGTCTGACGTGAGGAGGTCTGAGGAACATTCAGACTCTCTGGAAAACAGCAGCTCATTGTAAACCTGCTGCCGTTCCTCTGAGCCGAGAGCCAAGCTCCAGCAGAAACGTTCAGAGGAACGTTCAGAGGAACGTTCACTCGTACCATGAATTCAACCGTGACGCCGTTTTTCCTCCTCTCCTCCTCCAGAGGGCGCTCTGCTGCTGTCCGCCCTGCAGGCGGATCCGTCGGCGGTCCAGGCGGCGGCGGACGCTTCCCCCCAGCAGCAGATGAGTGCTGCTAAGCCGAAGAGGTGCATGGACCTGCAGATGTCCACGGCGCTTCACGGTACGGAACCACCAGCAAACCGTTTGACTCCTGCAGCCCAAAACGATTTCCCTGAAGCTCTGCTCATTTCTGAGAACTGGACTGAGTGACTCCACCGTTTACTCGTTAGAACGTTTATTTTGACACTGAAAAACATGAAACTCTCTTTTCTGTGTCTCCTGCGGCGCCGGCTGCTGGCGTGAAAGCTCTATTGTAGTTTCCACAGAAAACAAACATAAAACCACAACGATGAGACACGGAAACTCATTCAATGTGGTCGGATGAATTCAGGCTCAAGGACGTTTAACGTGATCCACATTGATTCTACAGACGTGTCTTTAGCGTGTGCACCTGTATGTCTCCAGTAACCGTCATGCAGGATTCCTCAAACCAGCAGGAAAAGTCTTCAATCTGATCTTCATACAGACTCAAAATCCATCAGAGAAAAATAAGATTTTGCAGACCGCATCCATCTTTAGTCACCTGGTTTTGTTTACAAAGTTTCCTCACACTGAGGAGGCAGGCTAAACGATGACGTCATGAAATGGGCGGGACCAACAAGGAGTCGTTTTACTCTCGGGTGTTAAAACAGACCACAGATATGACTCATATTTCATAAATAATTTGTTTTTTAGTGCTCCAAAGATAATATATGATCATATATGTGTCTATAGTTTACTCTGAAAGGCTGAAGGTCATGGTAGGGCTCCTTTAAGGAAATAGTTTCTGTAATTTTAAACTGACCAATCAGATGCCTCAGTAAAAGTAGGCGGAGCCTGCTGGCCTCCGCGTTAAGACAGATTTCATGTAGTCTATTTTAAACTGATAGGGGCGTGGCCTTCCACCAAGCTCACCCCTGATTGGTGAGAATGGTTGCCATAGAAACGATGACTCGGACCAATCACTGCTTTCTGTCGACATCTGACTCCAACATGGCGGCTCAGTTGACTTGATTTGGGTGGAACCGGTTGGTTCTTTGGATGACTCGAACTCAGTCCAGTTCTCATATACAGTCAATGGCCCAGACTCAAAACTACATCCAGCTTTGAACATTCTCCTAATGTGGGGGGCGGAGCTTAAATGCAAGCTTCCTGTAGGTTTTTTTAAGCCGTTTCAGGTCAAACGAAGATGGATTTGATGCCTCTGTTTTTGAAGACTGCCGCCCCGTCCCCGTCCCGTCCCGTCCCGTCCCACCCCGTCCCGTCTCCCGTGTTTGTACAGGAAATTGAGCTGAGACCAAATTTAACTCATTAAAGCTCAATATTAAGCTGACATGAATAAAGTCTCTAAATCAAAATGAATTCTCAAATTAAAATCTTCCAAAAAGAAATAAGTAAAAGGAGGATTTTCCAGTAAGAGTCTTGGTCTGAACCGACCTCATGGGTGGATACTGGAGCCTGATGGAGCTGCAGTCTGAGACGACCCGGTTCAGATCAGCAGCGGTTCTGAGTGGACCCCTGAAACGGGACGTCATGTCCGTCTACATGATGGTGTCTGTGTTTGCAGGACAGCCGTCTGCTCAGAACACGCTCAAGTCGATTATGAAGAAGAAAGACGGTCGACCCGAGTCCAACGGAACCAAGAAGAACCTGCAGTTTGTGGGCGTGAACGGAGTCTGGAGAGCGGTTCTGGTACCGGAAGGCGGCTTATCTCTGCCAACACAAGCTCCCGGGGACTGGGGTGTGTTTTTTTCGTTTTAGTCTGGGGGCAGGAGCTCTCCAGTCAGCGCAGACGTCTTTCTTGGACTCTTCTCTCCTCGAGGAGGAGGAGAGACGGTCGGAGGAAAGGAGGAGGAGCTCCAGACTGGGGAGGAGAGGGGAGGAGCAGAAGGAGGACGAGGAGCGTTCTAAGAAGGAGAGGTGAGTTAGAGACTCTGTTTACAAACCAAATGTTTTCATCATTCTTTAGTGGAAAACGTGAAATCCTCTTAGATGAAAATTTAAGACGTTTTCCAATACGACTTCTCCACCAAAGTCACATGACCAGGAACACCAGATTCTTAAAAATGATTCATTTCATATTCATATCTTTCTATTTATTTAAGTGTTTTTTTTTTCAGAACAAATTTCAGTAAACTGATTTTTTTTTTTTTTTATAGTTTTTAAAACAATTTTACTTTGAATTTTCTTTTGAAGGTCTATTTACTTTCTTTGACAGGATTGTATTTTGTTAATTTATTGCCTGAAGTGTATTTTTATGAAACTGTGTTTATAAAAATATTCATTCTTGTTGTTTTCTGGAACAAGTCCTGAACATCCGAGTCTGAGAACACGTGTCCGATTTAAAAACATTCTAGTCCATAAATATCCAGGATTTCATGGTTTCTCCTTCAACCTTTTCCTCCGTTTGTGTTTCAGCTATGAGCTCAGCGAGAAGATGGCGGCGGCGTGCGGCGTGCTCGGAGCCCACCTGGACGACCCGAACGCAGTGAGCGGTAAAGAACTGGTGAGCGGCTTCCCCCTGAAGGTTTTGGTGTCCCGCGCTGGTGTCTGACCCTCACCCCTCCCTCAGAGAGCCTGCATCAACACGCTGCAGCACGAGTGGTTCCGCGTCTCCAGCCAGAAGGCGGCGCTGGCCGTCATGGTGGACGACTTCCTGGGGCAGTTCCAGGCCGTCTCGCCGGCCGTGCTGCGCTACATCGTCAACATGGCGGACGGCAACGGCAACACGGCGCTGCACTACAGCGTGTTCCACGACAACTTCCAGGTGGTGAAGAAGCTGCTGGACGCAGGTGAGGAGTCCGAGACGAACGTCAGCTGGAAAACACAGAAACCCGACTCTCCTCTAGAGAAAATCACTTTATGAAACGATGGGATCAAGTAGAACGGAACAAAGAAGTTTATGGAAATTCAGAAAATAAAGTTCTGAAAATACATGAAAGTTTCTCGATGTGATAAAAGATGAGAATAAATTCATCTTAAAGCTACAGAAACACTCAGGTTTTCGTTTATGGTGCAAAACATCCCAAAATAAACAGGAAATCAAATCATGTTTTGGTTTTTCAAAATAAAAGAGAACCAAAGTGGAAGTTTTAATTTTAGGGGAAGTTTTCTTCATCTTCTTGTTAGTTTCTGCTGAAAGAGGCGTTAAGACCTGCGGCTGCGCAGACCTGCGGCTGCGCAGACCTGCGGCTGCGCAGACCTGCGGCTGCGCAGACCTGCAGCTGCGCAGACCCGCAGCTGCGCAGACCCGCGGCTGCGCAGACCCGCCTCTGCCCCTCAGAATCAGCTTTTCCCTTCAGTCGTGTCTGAATCTGTACAGATGAAAACAAAGCATCGTTGTTCATTTCAGTTTTCTGTCTGACCCCCCCCCTCTCAGATCAGTCTTTTATTATTGATTTTATTATTTTTGATGACCTCCTTTATCTTTTTTTTTCTCGTGTATTATAAATATTCCGGTTTTGTCACGAGGAATACCAAACTCTCTTCCGGTGATGTTGGACAGTAAAACATTCATTCTGTAGAAGTTTTCTCCTCAGAGTCAGTCTCTGCTCCACAAGGGGGCGCCATTCTGTCATTGTAACAACAAAACTGGATTCAGTTCAACCTTTTAAAGCAAATATTTTTTTCAAATGTAAAGATTCGATAGAGTTCGAAGTCTAAAATATTTCAGTCTCAAAGTCTTTTATTGTGAAAACAGGAAATAGATGAAACTCCACAGAACATCCTGTTCTGCAGGTGAGCAGCAGCAAACTCAAATACAGAAAGAATGGTTTGTCCTCCTTCACCTGCACGCATGCGTCTGCGCAGCCAGGCCGCCAGGCTGACTGCGCCGTTTGTCTTTCAGACGTGTGTAACGTCAACCAGCAGAACAAGGCGGGCTACACGCCCATCATGCTGGCCGCGCTCGCCCGTGGAGACGCCCAAAGACATGAGCGTGGTGGGTGGAGGAGCTGTTCGGAAAAGGAGACGTCAACGCCCGCGCCAGCCAGGTGAGACGCCGGAGGTCAAAGGTCGCCGGCTGCAGAGAGCGGCTCCACCGCGTCAGGCATCAGGAGTTTGTACCAGACGGCGGCGCCGTTCAGGAACGATCGATCGTTTCCTGCTGAACTTTTGCTTCTTCCCAAATGAAAATGAGTTTCAAATCTTTTAAGACTTTTTCTGTTTCTGTTCCTTCGTCAGCAGAAGTTCTCCTTCATTCAGTCATTTTTTGAGTCACTTCCTGTCTGACAGCCCCTCCTCTTTGCTCAGGCGGGTCAGACGGGGCTCATGCTGGCGGTCAGTCACGGCCGGATGGACATGGTCCGGGCGCTGCTGGCCCACGGCGCCGACGTGAACGTCCAGGACGACGAGGGCTCCACGGCGCTGATGTGCGCCAGCGAGCACGGACACGTGGAGATCGTCAAGCTGCTGCTGGCTCAGCCCGGCTGCGACGCCACGCTCAGCGACGGCGTGAGTTCAACGGGCGTGGCGGCTCCGCCGGCGGCGGTCTGACCCCCCGGCTGATGACGGAATCTGGTTCTGTGGTTTCAGGACGGCAGCAGCGCTCTCTCCATCGCTCTGGAGGCGGGGCATAAGGACATCGCCGTGCTGCTTTATGCTCACGTCAACTTCTCCAAAGCTCAGTCCCCGGTGAGCTTCACAGGCTGTGGTTCAGAGTACAGCCGTCAGGAGGTTCAGGTTTAATTTACAATTAATAAATTGTAATTAATTAATTGATTTTAATTTCAATGAGTTTAACCCATTAATAGCTTTGAGGCGTTTTATTTAAGTTTGTAACATTCTGGTGCAGTAAAAGAATCTGAGGAAACACGGTTCATGTAGCTCCTCAATGACAATACTGCACACGGTCTCTCGAGTACGGGCGTGGTTTATTCCTTATCTTCATGAAACGCCGTGAAAACTACAGAACAAGGTAACATATAACAGTTAGCACTTACATTTCAATCTGTAACAACAAATGCTAAATGCCAACTACCTCGTGGCTGCCTGTCACTTTGGAGGTCTTCGTTGAGTTAACAGTTTTTCTGCTTCAGCTCTTCATAGCTGTTAGCTCGTTTTACAAGCTGTTTTCCGCGTGGCTCTCGCTCTGGAGTCTTGTGGGATGTGAGAGCCACGTGAAGCTGGTGTCCAAGTCCCGTGAGTTCTCAAGAACTCTCGCGTTATTATAGTCCACAACTCACATATGATAATGCACTGTGACTTCATATTATACAGCATCAAACAAAATAAAATATATTCACATATTTTAATAACAGCAATCTTACACTAAAGGCATTTCTCTATCTAAACAAGGAAACAAACAAACTTTAACTTTATAACCTATTGGTAACACTTACACTCCCACCAAATCACTAAACTTTCAATGTGATTTTCTAAAGTGTCTTGACTATGTACAAACTTTATCAGTTTCAATTAAGGTCACAACCTTATGTATTGGTCTTTCTATGTTTATTAGTCTCGTCTGTGTCTTTCCTTTGTCAAAAGTGGTTTCACTTGTCTTCAGGTTCACCTTTCGGACCCTTCCGTCTGAGCTCTGAAATGTCTTCATTACACGAGCAAGTTTCCATTTACATCTTGGTGCATTGTCATCTTGCAGAATCACAATGTCGTTTACTTGCAGGTTACGTGAAGCTTTCTGCCATTTTTGTCGTTGTTGGAGATTCAACAGATATTCTCGTTTCCATCTCTGCCAGAAGTCATTTGCAAGAAACTGGACTCTTTTCCATCTTTTGTTCAGGTACAAATCTTCCCTAGAGAATTGACCAGGAGGAGGGAGAATAACTGAAGACTTCATAGTTAAAATGTGATTGGGCGTAAGCGGTTCTGGACCAGTGGGATCATTGAGATGTTCGACAGATAATGGTCTGCTATTGATGATTGCCATCGTTTCATAAAGAAACGTTCTCAAACTTGTAACATCCAGTCGGTTTGAACATTTGTCTAGCATAGCTGTTAGGATGCTTCGTACTGTTCGAATTTGGCGTTCCCATACACCTCCCATGTGGCTGGCTGCTGGGACATTCAACACAAATTCGCAACTGATAGCCTTTTGGCGTTCTTGATCCATGTCTTTCATTAACTGCAAAAACTCTCTTCTAGCACCCATAAAGTTTGTTCCTTGGTCACATCTTACTTGTCGGACGTGACCTCTTATTGCAATGAGAGTACGAAGGGCGTTGATGAACGCATCCGTTGTTAAGTCGTCCAACGTTTCAATGTGCACCGCTCGTGAACATAAGCATGTGAACAATAGTCCGTATCTTTTGAGTTCCTTTCTTCCTTCCTTCACTATGAAGGGGCCGAAACAGTCGATGCCGCAGTAAGAAAATGGAGGGGCTGTTTCTGTTCTTACTTCTGGCAGATCTGCCATCTGTTGGACATTTGTAGTCTTTCTGTATTTTCTACATTTCACGCAGTGATAGATGTGTGACGAAACAACACTTCCACATCCTATAATCCAGATTCCATTTGCACGTAGTTCATTTGTAGTCATGCCTCTACCTTGGTGTTGTACACGTTCATGGTAGTGTTTAATGAGTAAGGCTGACACGTGTGAATCTTTGGGAAGGATTGCAGGGTGTTTGACTTCGTAGTGCAGAGTTGATTGCGAAAGTCGTCCTCCAACTCTGAGAACGTTTTCCCTGTCAAGAAAAGCGTTTAGCTGTCTCAGTCTGTTGTTCTTTGATGGAATACTTTCTCTGTGTTCTTATTTTCTGTATTTCTTCTGTAAAGGCTTCTTCTTGTGCCTGCTTGATAATGAAGACTTCTGTTGCTTTCCTCTCTTCTAGATCAGAAGCTTTATTTGTTCTTTGTTGAAGACCTTTGAACTCTTTGAGGAATCTTCTAAGTCGAGCTATACCCTTTACAGCTCTTGACCAATCTGAGAACTTTGTTATGCGTTCCAGCAAGACGTTTGCTTCCTTTGATTGAATGGTGTGTGTGAGACCTTTACGAAGCTCTGGATCTGCATCAAGCATTTCTCCCACCGTTTCCTTTCTTGCTGGAAGATCTTTTTGCCAAAGAAATGCGGGACCTTGTAACCAGTTTGATTCTTCGAGTTGTGCTGCATTTAGGCCTCTCGAAGCATGATCAGCTGGATTGTTTTCAGAAACAACATGTCGCCATTGGTTGGACTTGTGCTTTGTCTTATTCGCTGAATGCGATTCGCTACAAACGTGTGGAATCTTTTGGCATCGTTACTTATGTAAGCTAGAGCAACTTGTGAGTCTGTCCAATAGAACTCTTGAAGATTCTTGATTTCAAGTTCTCTTTTGACTACATCTGCATTGCGAACTGAGGTTACAGCTGAGGACAGTTCAAGCCTTGGAATGGTCATTTGTTTGATGGGGTAACCTTGCTTTACCCATGACAAGTGAGCATGTGATCTCTCCTTCTTTACTTATCGCTCTGAGATATGAACAAGCACCATAGCCATTTAAACTTGCATCTGCAAAGCTGTGTAGCTCATATCTTACAATATCAATGTTCTTTGAGTAGCTTCGTGGGATCTTAAGAGCTGCTAGTTTTGGCAGGTCTCGAAGCCATGATTCCCATTGAGGTAGGATGTACTCAGGGAGTTCATCATTCCAGTTTATTTTTTCTTTGCACAGTGTCTGGAGTATCTGCTTTCCGATCAGTGTAAATGGTGCAACAAACCCAAGGGGATCGTACACTGAAGCAACTGTCGAGAGCACCCCTCTTCTTGTTGATGGCTTTTCTTTGACTATGACTCTGAATTGAAACTCATCCGCTTCAACACACCATTGTACTCCAAGTGCGCGTTCAATATGCGTTTCACCTAGGGCTATGTCTTGAGCCTTAGCTTGAACTCGCTCCGCTTCTGGTATTGCTGCAAGCACTTCTTTACTGTTTGACACAAACTTGTGCAGGCGGAGATTACCTGTTCTGCAGAGATCCCTTGATTCGTTCACCAGTTTTATGGCTTCTTCTGTTGATATGACACTAATGAGTCCATCATCGACATAAAATCCTCTTTGAATGAACTGGATGGTCTCTTTGCTGAACTTCTCTCTGCCTTGTGCTGCAAGGTGTTTCAGTCCAAAATTGCAACATCCTGGAGAAGAAGCTGCTCCAAAAAGGTGAACTCTCATCCTGTACACGGATGGCTTGGAGCACAGATTGCCTTTGTCCCACCAGAGAAATCACAGATAGTCCTGATGTTCCTTGACTACGTGGAATTGATGAAACATTCTCTCCACGTCACACATTATGGCTATAGGACCCTTCCTGAATCGGCACAGCACTCCGACTAGGGCATTAGTGAGATCTGGTCCAGTCAAGAGGTGATCATTGAGGGATGTGTCCTTATAGCGAGCTGAACCATCAAAAACTACGCAAATCTTATCTGGCTTGTGGGGGTGGTACACCCCGTGGTGTGGTATGTACCATGCTACTTCCTTGTCGAGCTCTTGTTCTGGGACCTTTTCAGCATCTCCATGAGATATTATATCAGCCATAAACTTGACATAATCCTTGTAGTATCGATCATCCCTTCTGAGACGACGTTCTAATGAAGAGAGTCTTTGTTCTGCATATTGTTTGTTATTTGGGAGATTTGGATTATCGGTTTTGAATGGAAGTGGGAGTTCGTAATGACCATCTTCCTTCTGTCTTATGCCTTTCTTTACCTTGGACATGAAAAGAATGTCTTCCTGTGATACTGGATTGTCATCTGTTGTGTGCTCAGTGAAATCTGCTTCCAGAGCCTTTATCACATCCAGTGGACTGACTTCTTTCACTTGGGTTCTGCATACAAAATGAACTTCTTGCTTAAGCTTGACTGTTTGGCGTACTTTAGGAGTTACTTCACGCACAATGACTCTATGACTGGTGCCAATAAATCACTTTCACACTGTGTACTTGATATGAGCAACCTACGATACTCCAGCCAAGATCTGTCAGTTGCGCGTATGGCTGGTTTTCTGTACCAGACAAGACTTCTCTTGGTAGAAGAGCTTGTTGGCAGTTGTAGCCAATAAGTAGGCCAACTTCACATTCCAGCAAAGGAGGTATGTCGTTGGCTAATTTTTCAAGATGTGGCCACCTTAAAGCAGTTTCAGACGTAGGGATATGCGACTTGTTCGCTGGGATAAACTCTCTTGTGAAGACTGGTGGCAAACCAATTTTCTGCTTGCTCTGGTATCCTCTTACTTGAAGGTTTAACAGCTTCTCACAGGGAATGACTGTTAGCTTAGCTGACATTGTTGATAGCCGTAGACTGGCTTTGCTCTTGTCGGTCTCAAGTTCTTGGGCTACTTCATCTAAGATAAAAGATGTGTCGCTCTGTGAGTCGAGAAGAGCGTAAACGAGTACTTCTTTGTCTGGGTGCTTTGTGGATGAGATCCAGACTGGCAATATTGATGATGTCAAAGTGCTTACAGTTTCTTGAGCAACTCTATTGGTCGTTGCAGTTGCAGGTATATCTTTGTCTCTTGGATGTGTCTTTTCTTGAACATCTATCTTTGCTTGAGACTCGCCTTCAGTTTTCACAGAAGCTGTTCTTTTATGTTCTGCAAACTTGTCATCGAGCAGACATGTTGGATGTTTCTTGTGACACTTGTCACATGTGCTTCTTTTTTCGCACTTCTTGGAGTGATGTCCTATCATTAAACATCCAAAGCAAAGTTTCTCTGTTTTTACAAACTTGACACGATCTTGTACAGTTTTCTCCGTAAACTTGTGACACTTTTCAAGAGAGTGACCAAATCTTTTGCAAAATATGCACGTTGGGGCATTGGAACTTGAGTTACTTAAACTTGTTGTTAGAGTTTTGGCTTGAATGACTTGCGTTTTTCTGTGTTTGGTGTTTTCTGATTCCAAACCTTTGAGTGCTTGTATTGAAGTTATGGGGTCGCAAGCCAAGTCTGCTTCAGCTGATATGAATTCCACAAATGTCTGGAACACTGGGTAATCACCACTTATTTCTCTTATTTCCTTAGCTTTGCGGTTCCACCTTGACACAAGCCAATCTGGTAGTTTTAACAATATCCTTTGATTTTCCATACAGTCATTGAGAGCTTCCAGAGTCTTGATATGTGGCATTGCTGCTTCACAACTTTTAAGGAAGTCTGCAAATTCTCGTAACTCACATCCATCCTTGGAGTTGATTTTCGGCCAACTGTGGAGCTTGTCTCGAAAGCATTTTCCTATGGTGAATGGATCTCCAAATCGCTTTTCCAACAGATGCCAAGCTGAGTCGTACGCTTCGTCGGTGCCAAGCAGAAGAAATCCTTCGACTGCCCTTTTTGCAGATCCACCAATGTACTTTCTGAGGTAGTACAGCCTTTCATTTTTGGGAATATTTTTTCTTTCGATTAATGTTTCGAACGAAAGCTGCCAGTCTTTAAACTTTAAAGGGTCTCCAGTAAACACTGCAGGTTCTGGAGTTGGAAGCCGATTAGCACATATAGCTTCTGCCAAGATGCCCACTAAGTCAGAGTTTTGCTGAAGTTGTGCGACAGCTGTAGGGACTTGCAGTTCGTTTGGAACAAACGAGGGACTTGATGCTTGAAATACTTGGCTTCTGACTGCTGGTACTGTGTTGGCAAGTGGAACAAAGGCAGGACTCGTAGCATTTAGAACCTGTGCTGTATTTGAAGCTTGAAGGAGTGGAAGAGGTGTGATAGGAACTTCATTACGTTCACCTGCCAGTTTGCTGCTGCCCTTTGAACTAAAACTTTCGCAGTTTTCAGCCTCATAGATTTTTACTCTGGCCTTGGCAGCATTAAGCCTTTTAATCTCTTCCAAACGTTCTATTTTTCTGCGCTGTTCCTCCATTGCTTGTTGTCTCATCAAATTTTCAACTTCAAGTTTTTGTAGCTTGCTTGCTTGCCTTTCTTGTTCTTCCATGACGGTTAAAATTTCTTGAGATGCTGCTGCATCGGCTGCTGCTTCTATTCTTTTGATTGACTGTGCGCATGACGGCGATGAGCTACTTGACTCTCTTGACTTTGAACTGGATTTAGATCCTTCTGAAGCTAAACATGATCCAACATCTGGCCATGGCTCTTGGTCCTCCTCAACATTTCCTTCGAGCCGCCTTTCAGCCCTTTTAACAATGAAATCTGAAAGGTTGTGCATGCATCTATTCTACGCCTCATATCTGTATCAGGCGCATGTATTTGCCGAATGTCATTGTAAATAGCTTGTACATTTTGGCAAGTTAAAACTACGTTATTCATTAACTCTGTTAACTCACTTTCAGTGGCTGTATCAGTCAATATTACTTTGCTTAATCTTGCCTCATATCTCCATTTTTCATAAGCAACTTTGTATTTACGTTGCAGGGCTTTGAGCCTTTCTTCTTGAAACTCCTTTCCCTTTTCAGTCAATGTTCTTGTTCTTTCGCTTTTGCGAATGTTTGTTTCAGTTTGAGTATCTGGATCGTTAGATACGTCAGTCATCTTGTCAGTCAAGTCAGATATAGTCAAGTGTTTTTTGTTACCTTTTTTTTTTTTTAACTAAATTCAAGCTTGTATACAGTAATCAAACTTCTGATCATAAATCTCAAATATTGCCTTAAAATAATAATTTCTTCATAAATAACTTTGATAACTTCTTAACTTAAATAGGCTACCTTAACTAATATTCCTACAATGAACTTTGAATACGATTTTAACTTCAAACAGAATGTAAAAACGTCAGTAATTAGACCAAACAAATGACCGTGAAGTTCAGTAAATAATAAGGCTTTGGCTTAATGTGCTGAAATAACTTTAGCGAAGTTTAACTTGTTTTAAACCACCCTTATTTCCATAGAGCACAGTTCCTTTCCTATATTCTACTTTACTTCGTCAAAATGGCCGTGGTCAACGAAGCACTGCTGCTGGGGAGCGGTGAGATGGTGTAATGGCGCCGCCTTGTGGTGCATCTTGGTACCGCGACCCACTGCAGCTGCCGTGCCGTCTCGAGCTTCTCGCCGGCGCTGGGCTGGTCGAGTTTTCACTGTAGCTCCTCAATGACAATACTGCACACGGTCTCTCGAGTACGGGCGTGGTTTATTCCTTATCTTCATGAAACGCCGTGAAAACTACAGAACAAGGTAACATATAACAGTTAGCACTTACATTTCAATCTGTAACAACAAATGCTAAATGCCAACTACCTCGTGGCTGCCTGTCACTTTGGAGGTCTTCGTTGAGTTAACAGTTTTTCTGCTTCAGCTCTTCATAGCTGTTAGCTCGTTTTACAAGCTGTTTTCCGCGTGGCTCTCGCTCTGGAGTCTTGTGGGATGTGAGAGCCACGTGAAGCTGGTGTCCAAGTCCCGTGAGTTCTCAAGAACTCTCGCGTTATTATAGTCCACAACTCACATATGATAATGCACTGTGACTTCATATTATACAGCATCAAACAAAATAAAATATATTCACATATTTTAATAACAGCAATCTTACACTAAAGGCATTTCTCTATCTAAACAAGGAAACAAACAAACTTTAACTTTATAACCTATTGGTAACACTTACAGTTCAGTCTGATTGGAAACGATTAAAAAATGGTTCTGAGAGCGGTTCTGGTACCGGAAGGCGGTTATCTCCTGCCACAGCTCCCGGGGAAGCTGGGGGTGTTTTCGTTTTAGTCTGGGGGCGGAGCTCGCAGCGCAGACTCTTCTTGGACTCTTTCTTCGAGGAGGAGGAGACGGTCGGAGGAAAGGAGGAGGAGCTCCAGACTGGGGGAGGAGAGGGGGAGGAGCAGAAGGAGGACGAGGAGCGTTCTAAGAAGGAGAGGTGAGTTAGAGACTCTGTTTACAAACCAAATGTTTTCATCTTTAGTGGAAAAACGTGAAATCCTCTTAGATGAAAATTTAAGACGTTTTCCAATACGACTTCTCCACCAAAGTCACATGACCAGGAACCACCAGATTCTTAAAAATGATTCATTTCATATTCATATCTTTCTATTTATTTAAGTGTTTTTTTTTCAGAACAAATTTCAGTAAACTGATTTTTTTTTTTTTTTATAGTTTTTAAAACAATTTTACTTTGAAATTTTCTTTTGAAGGTCTATTTACTTTCTTTGACAGGATTGTATTTTGTTAATTTATTGCCTGAAGTGTATTTTTATGAAACTGTGTTTATAAAAATATTCATTCTTGTTGTTTTCTGGAACAAGTCCTGAACATCCGAGTCTGAGAACACGTGTCCGATTTAAAAACATTCTAGTCCATAAATATCCAGGATTTCATGGTTTCTCCTTCAACCTTTTCCTCCGTTTGTGTTTCAGCTATGAGCTCAGCGAGAAGATGGCGGCGGCGTGAGGCGTGCTCGGAGCCCACCTGGACGACCCGAACGCAGTGAGCAGTAAAGAACTGGTGAGCGGCTTCCCCCTGAAGGTTTTGGTGTCCCGCGCTGGTGTCTGACCCTCACCCCTCCCTCAGAGAGCCTGCATCAACACGCTGCAGCACGAGTGGTTCCGCGTCTCCAGCCAGAAGGCGGCGCTGGCCGTCATGGTGGACGACTTCCTGGGGCAGTTCCAGGCCGTCTCGCCGGCCGTGCTGCGCTACATCGTCAACATGGCGGACGGCAACGGCAACACGGCGCTGCACTACAGCGTGTTCCACGACAACTTCCAGGTGGTGAAGAAGCTGCTGGACGCAGGTGAGGAGTCCGAGACGAACGTCAGCTGGAAAACACAGAAACCCGACTCTCCTCTAGAGAAAATCACTTTATGAAACGATGGGATCAAGTAGAACGGAACAAAGAAGTTTATGGAAATTCAGAAAATAAAGTTCTGAAAATACATGAAAGTTTCTCGATGTGATAAAAGATGAGAATAAATTCATCTTAAAGCTGCAGAAACACTCAGGTTTTCGTTTATGGTGCAAAACATCCCAAAATAAACAGGAAATCAAATCATGTTTTGGTTTTTCAAAATAAAAGAGAACCAAAGTGGAAGTTTTAATTTTAGGGGAAGTTTTCTTCATCTTCTTGTTAGTTTCTGCTGAAAGAGGCGTTAAGACCTGCGGCTGCGCAGACCTGCGGCTGCGCAGACCTGCGGCTGCGCAGACCTGCGGCTGCGCAGACCTGCAGCTGCGCAGACCCGCAGCTGCGCAGACCCGCGGCTGCGCAGACCCGCCTCTGCCCCTCAGAATCAGCTTTTCCCTTCAGTCGTGTCTGAATCTGTACAGATGAAAACAAAGCATCGTTGTTCATTTCAGTTTTCTGTCTGACCCCCCCCTCTCAGATCAGTCTTTTATTATTGATTTTATTATTTTTGATGACCTCCTTTATCTTTTTTTTTCTCGTGTATTATAAATATTCCGGTTTTGTCACGAGGAATACCAAACTCTCTTCCGGTGATGTTGGACAGTAAAACATTCATTCTGTAGAAGTTTTCTCCTCAGAGTCAGTCTCTGCTCCACAAGGGGGCGCCATTCTGTCATTGTAACAACAAAACTGGATTCAGTTCAACCTTTTAAAGCAAATATTTTTTTCAAATGTAAAGATTCGATAGAGTTCGAAGTCTAAAATATTTCAGTCTCAAAGTCTTTTATTGTGAAAACAGGAAATAGATGAAACTCCACAGAACATCCTGTTCTGCAGGTGAGCAGCAGCAAACTCAAATACAGAAGAATGGTTTGTCCTCCTTCACCTGCACGCATGCGTCTGCGCAGCCGCCAGGCTGACTGCGCCGTTTGTCTTTCAGACGTGTGTAACGTCAACCAGCAGAACAAGGCGGGCTACACGCCCATCATGCTGGCCGCGCTCGCCGCCGTGGAGACGCCCAAAGACATGAGCGTGGTGGAGGAGCTGTTCGGAAAAGGAGACGTCAACGCCCGCGCCAGCCAGGTGAGACGCCGGAGGTCAAAGGTCGCCGGCTGCAGAGAGCGGCTCCACCGCGTCAGGCATCAGGAGTTTGTACCAGACGGCGGCGCCGTTCAGGAACGATCGATCGTTTCCTGCTGAACTTTTGCTTCTTCCCAAATGAAAATGAGTTTCAAATCTTTTAAGACTTTTTCTGTTTCTGTTCCTTCGTCAGCAGAAGTTCTCCTTCATTCAGTCATTTTTTGAGTCACTTCCTGTCTGACGGCCCCTCCTCTTTGCTCAGGCGGGTCAGACGGGGCTCATGCTGGCGGTCAGTCACGGCCGGATGGACATGGTCCGGGCGCTGCTGGCCCACGGCGCCGACGTGAACGTCCAGGACGACGAGGGCTCCACGGCGCTGATGTGCGCCAGCGAGCACGGACACGTGGAGATCGTCAAGCTGCTGCTGGCTCAGCCCGGCTGCGACGCCACGCTCAGCGACGGCGTGAGTTCAACGGGCGTGGCGGCTCCGCCGGCGGCGGTCTGACCCCCCGGCTGATGACGGAATCTGGTTCTGTGGTTTCAGGACGGCAGCAGCGCTCTCTCCATCGCTCTGGAGGCGGGGCATAAGGACATCGCCGTGCTGCTTTATGCTCACGTCAACTTCTCCAAAGCTCAGTCCCCGGTGAGCTTCACAGGCTGTGGTTCAGAGTACAGCCGTCAGGAGGTTCAGGTTTAATTTACAATTAATACATTGTAATTAATTAATTGATTTTAATTTCAATGAGTTTAACCCATTAATAGCTTTGAGGCGTTTTATTTAAGTTTGTAACATTCTGGTGCAGTAAAAGAATCTGAGGAAACACGGTTCAGTCTGATTGGAAACGATTAAAAAATGGTTCTGAGAGCGGTTCTGGTACCGGAAGGCGGTTATCTCCTGCACAGCTCCCGGGGAAGCTGGGGTGTTTTCGTTTTAGTCTGGGGGCGGAGCTCGCAGCGCAGACTCTTCTTGGACTCTTTCTTTGAGGAGGAGGAGACGGTCGGAGGAAAGGAGGAGGAGCTCCAGACTGAGGGAGGAGAGGGGGAGGAGCAGAAGGAGGACGAGGAGCGTTCTAAGAAGGAGAGGTGAGTTAGAGACTCTGTTTACAAACCAAATGTTTTCATCTTTAGTGGAAAAACGTGAAATCCTCTTAGATGAAAATTTAAGACGTTTTCCAATACGACTTCTCCACCAAAGTCACATGACCAGGAACCACCAGATTCTTAAAAATGATTCATTTCATATTCATATCTTTCTATTTATTTAAGTGTTTTTTTTTTCAGAACAAATTTCAGTAAACTGATTTTTTTTTTTTTTTATAGTTTTTAAAACAATTTTACTTTGAAATTTTCTTTTGAAGGTCTATTTACTTTCTTTGACAGGATTGTATTTTGTTAATTTATTGCCTGAAGTGTATTTTTATGAAACTGTGTTTATAAAAATATTCATTCTTGTTGTTTTCTGGAACAAGTCCTGAACATCCGAGTCTGAGAACACGTGTCCGATTTAAAAACATTCTAGTCCATAAATATCCAGGATTTCATGGTTTCTCCTTCAACCTTTTCCTCCGTTTGTGTTTCAGCTATGAGCTCAGCGAGAAGATGGCGGCGGCGTGCGGCGTGCTCGGAGCCCACCTGGACGACGCCGAACGAGCAGTGAGCAGTAAAGAGACTGGTGAGCGGCTTCCCCCGAACCTGAAGGTTTTGGTGTCCCCGCGCTGGTGTCTGACCCTCACCCGCTCCCTCAGAGAGCCTGCATCAACACGCTGCAGCACGAGTGGTTCCGCGTCTCCAGCCAGAAGGCGGCGCTGGCCGTCATGGGCGGACGACTTCCTGGGGCAGTTCCAGGCCGTCTCGCCGCCGTGCTTGCGCTACATCGTCAACATGGCGGACGCAACGGCAACACGGCCGCTGCACTACAGCGTGTTCCACGACAACTTCCAGGTGGTGAAGAAGCTGCTGGACGCAGGTGAGGAGTCGAGACGAACGTCAGCTGGAAACCACAGAAACCCGACTCTCCTCTAGAGAAAATCACTTTATGAAACGATGGGATCAAGTAGAACGGAACAAAGTTTAAGTTTAAATTCAGAAAAATAAAGTTCTGAAAAATACATGAAAGTTTCTCGATGTGATAAAAGATGAGAATAAATTCATCTTAAAGCTACAGAAAACACTCAGGTTTTTCGTTTATGGTGGAGCAAAACATCCCAAATAAACAGGAAATCAAATCATGTTTTGGTTTTTCAAAATAAAAGAGAACCAAAGTGGGAAGTTATTTTAGGGGAAGTTTTTCTTCATCTTCTTGTTAGTGCTTCTGCTGAAAAGAGGCGTTAAGACCTGCGGCTGCGCAGACCTGCGGCTCTGCGCAGACTGCGGAATGCGCAGACCATGCGGCTGCGCAGACCTGCAGCTGCCGCAGTCACCGCGCAGTAAGCGGAGCGCAGAATCCTTGCCCCTAAAATCAGTTTTACCTTCAAGTCATCGAAAATGTAGAAAAAAAAAGCAGTTTACTGAATTTCAGTTACTCTGTCTGACCCACCCCTCTCAGATCATTATAAAATGATTTCAAGCTATTTTA
>CM012445.1:830707-1023207 GCA_003999625.1 Oryzias javanicus
TTTCGTGGTTTCTGAATCAGTTTGAGGAGAAACTTCTGCTGTAAACTCAGCTGGTCTCTTTCTCTGCAGCTGACCGCTGAGGAGGAGCGGGTACGTGGGAGGAGTTTACTTCAAAACCTTCCTCCTGTAGAGACCCTCCAGAACTTCCCTCCTCTTCCTCCTCTTCCTCCTCTCCCTCTTCCTCCTCTTCTCTCCTCTCCCCTCCCTCCTCTTCCTCCTCTTCCTCTTCTTCCTCCTCTTCCTCTCTTCCTCTTCCTCTCTTCCCTCCTCTTCCTCCTCTTCCCCCTCTTCCTCCTCTTCCCTCTCACCTCCTCTTCACTCCTCCCCCCCTCTCCTCCTCTTCCTCCTCTTCCCTCCTCTTCCTCCTCTTCTCCCCTCTCCCCCCTCTTCCCTCCTCTTCCTCCTCTCCTCCTCTTCCCCCTCTTCCCTCCTCTTTCCTCCTCTTCCCTCCTCTCCTCCTCTTCCTCCCTCCCTCCTCTTCTCCTCTTCCTCCTCTTCCCTCCTCTTCCCCCCTCTTCCCTCCTCTTCCCTCCTCTCCCCACTCTTCTCCTCTCCCTCCTCTTCCCTCCTCTTCCCTCCTCTTCCGGTCCTTTTCCTCATTAGGACACTGTGTTTTCCCGGTTTTCCGGTTCATGTCTGCTGCTTGTTTTCTCTCCAAAGCTTGAGAACGAGGAGGAACCAGAGGAGGGTGATGAGGAGGTGGGTGTCTTTGTGGAGGTGGAGCTTCAGCGTTTGATGTTCTTCACACAAACAGTGAAGATCTTTGACTAATGAAACACAAACCAGAAGTCTGAACCTTTGGATGAAGGTCAGACGTCCGGCCGTGACTTCCTGCTGGACTTCCTGCGTTTGTGTTTCTGAAGCTGGATCTGCATCATGAACGTTTGGAATCAGATGTTTCTTCTGTAGATCTTCTCTGACTCTTCTTCCTGTCTTGCTCTCATCTCGGTCGCTCTGCAGCCGCCGGCGTCTGACAGTGAGGGGGAGGATCACATGGTGGGTGGGCGGCGCAGGACGAGTGCTGATAAATATTGAATGTTGTTCCTTCTAAATTTGTTTTCTCCTTTAACCATCTCAACCTTTGGGGTTTCTGTTGGTGCAGTCTGAAGACACCAAGGTGAGAAGAGCCTCCAGCTCTCTGCTCCTGTCAGTTTCCTTTCCTTCTTCTCTGATTTGGTCTTTTTCCTGATTGTCTTCTGTCTGAACCTTCAGTCCGGCTGCTCAGACTCGGAGGCGTCGGAGGTAAGATCAAACCCCCAGAGAGAAGGTTCAAGTCCAAACCTTTCAGCTCTGACGTCCAGAGCGTTCCCTCAAGTTTACTGTCAGACTTTTATTCAGATGATCAGACAGAACTTTCATCTGCTGCGGGAGGAAGTTCAGAGCCCCCTCAGAGTGGGCGGGGCTTCTGAATGATTGGAAGCCCAGAGCTGTTAGGAGGTTAGAAGTTCTGAAAGGCGGTTCTGGAGGCAGGAGCGGCCCGTCCTCCTGATGTTCTGCTGCTTTAACAGAACTCTCTGTTCTCGTCTCTTCAAGCTGGACAACAAGGAGACGGAGGAAAAGGTTGGTCCAGGACTCGCTGTGTGTCTGTGTTGGTTCTCCTCCGGTTCCTCCTCTCCACAGGAGGAGCGGAGGAGGTGTGGAGAGCTTTTCTCCTGGTAGATGTAGAAGCTTCTGGAACCAGCTCAGAGCATTGTGGGAATGGCTCTGTCAAACCTTCCATTTTGACCTTTGACCTTGTGACCACTCCCACAACTGCTCCTAAAAGCTGGGCGTGGCCTCAGGCTCCTTTTGGGGGCGGGGCCTATACAGACTCAGTGATTGGCACATTGACGTTCTGAGGGTGGACCGACGCTGCTGAGCGTCTGCCGCTCTCAGGTTAGGACTTGAACCAGCGACCGTCCTGCTGGGAGCGGGATCAGCCGGTCCGGAGTTCCCGCCGGAGCGGCTCTGGTCTCCCAAACGTGGCGTTTCTGAGCGTCTGGTGTCGTTCACGGACGGACGTCGTCTTCTGTCAGAGCGCCGTCCTGTCGCGTCAGAGACGCTCTTTGACCGCCGCTCCTCCATCGCGGCGAGGACGACCTGGTCCCCCCCAACCCCGAGGGTTTAGTGTGTCTGTGCCCCCCCCCTCCCCCCAGGTCTTTAATGTCTCTTTTGTTTGTTTTTCTCTGGGAAAAGCTGGATAAGGAAAAGGTGAGACGGGAATCCAGATCCGCCCGTTTGAGCCTCAACGTTTTTATTTGACTTTATTTCTCCTGTTTTCAGCGCCCCCCCACAACAGAAAAGGTTTGTTTGTCTCCGTTCTTCAGGACTTTAGAAAGTTCCTCTGTGAAATCCTCCTCATGACCTCCATCCGTCCCTTTAGCAGAGGGACTTGAACCCTCCAGACGGTTCTGTAGCTGAAGCTTCATGACCTTTTGGGGGGTGGGGGGGGGGGGGCTGCTGTTGATTGGCTGACAGTCGTGTCTTTCCAGGCTGAGAAGAAGGACAGAGAGAAGCAGGTTTGTCTCCTGAACCTTCTCTCATTCTGCTGTCTCTGCCTTCCTCACGTTTAACCTTTTCTCTCCTGACGCCTGAAGGAGGAGGAGCCTGAGAGCAAGGAGGTGGGTGTGTCATGATGGGGAGTGACCTTTGACCTTTCAGGAAAGGTTCTGGTCATCAGAAATGTTGGTGACCGTCAGCAGCAGAAGGTCAGCTGATCTAATGGGTCGGGGGTCCAACGGTTCAGCCGGGCCGGACCCGCTTTACTGAGGCGAGACCAACGTTCTGATGACGGTCCAAACCCGCTTTCACTCCGGGGGGTGGAACCAAACCAGCCCCCACCCATCCCCCCAGCAGTGATGCTGGTGTTTCTATAGTAACCTGAACAGAAGGGGGGGGGGGTTCTCCAAGGAAACAAACCAGAAAGATCAACTGATGAATCTATTGATCCACTGAATCTGTGGAATCTATTGAATCTATTGATCCGTTGAATCTGTGGAATCTATTGATCTGTTGAATCTATTGATCCACTGAATCCGTTGAATCTATTGATCCACTGAATCTATTGATCTGTTGAATCTATTGATCCACTGAATCTATTGATCTGTTGAATCTATTGATCTGTTGAATCTATTGAATCTATTGATCTGTTGAATCTATTGATCTGTTGAATCTATTGATCTGTTAAATCTATTGATCCACTGAATCTATTGAATCTATTGATCCGTTGAATCTATTGAATCTATTGATCCATTGAATCTGTCTAGTTTTCTCGTTCAGTTTACTGGATCTTTTTTCTGCTCCTCCTGACTGATCCCGTTTCTTCCACATGTTGACGCTTTTCTTTTCTCGTTTCTCTTTTTCGTCTGTTCCTGAAGCCTGATGCTGCTGTCCCAAAGAAGGTATGGGGGCGTCTGTGTTTGTCTTTCTTCAGACCTGCTGCAGATCAGACTGCACCCCCCCACCCCCCCCCACAGGCAGAGCATTGTTCTGCATGGACCCTCTTCTTCATGCACCCCTGTGTCCAGAACCCATGTTGGACCTCTGATTCCTGTCTGCATTGTTTTCTGTCTGCTCTGTCCCTTCAAAGTCACAACAGCCCCCCCAACCTCACCCTCACCCCCACCCCCATGCTGGCAGCCTGTCTGCTGTCTTCTAGCTAAATGTCCAAAGAGGAGCTTTTGAACTCCATCTTCTAGTGCTGGAACGTCCTGTTCAGAACCTCTCGGGCCTCTCTGGACTCTGTCAGCTTCACCCCTTAAACTGCAGCATGAGGAAACAGGAAGCATAACAGAGATGGAAATCTGTTTGACCTCTGAGATAAGCTCCGCCCACCTGCAACAGAAGGGTGGGAGAAGCTGCATCAGCGTTCTGGTGTGCGGAGAAGATCTGAGCCTCCTCCTCTGAAGGAGAAAGAGGAGCAGGTGTTTCCATAGAAACCTTCACCACAGGAACTCTTTCAGCTTTGATGAAACGTCCGTTCTGAGTTCTGACCCGATCCGCCGTTTACCGTCTGCGATGCTTTCACCTCCTGACTCATTACTCCACGTCTGTGCGTCACCAATGTCCCGGACAAGCCCCCAGCTTGTGTCAGGACCGTTTGGAGGGCGGAGCTCTCAGAGCTGAAATCTGACCTGAAAAGATTTGATGTTTCAAAGACCTCCTGCTGGACCTCTGATCACATGGTCACATGGTCACATGATCACATGATGACATGATCACATGATCACATGGTCACATGATCACATGATCACATGATCACATGGTCACATGGTCACATGATCACATGGTTCACTTCTGTACTGCAGGGCATCAAGAAGGACGGCCTATCAGTTCAAACTTCACCTTAAAGCAACTTTAGCTTTGAATGTTCCGTGTTTTATGCTTTTATTCTCCCTGAACTCCAAACCTTTTTTTTTTTGCTTCTTTTCAATTTGTTACAGTAACTTCTCCAGTTTGACGTTTTGAATAAAACTTTATTTGTAAACACAAACATGAGGAGCATTCAGCTGGAGCTGCTTCTTCCAGACTTCCTCTGAAGATATCATTAAATGAATCATCTTATCAGTGTTGGATCCAGTTTAGCTTCAGTTATTTAGACCATCTTCAGACTTTTTTCAGCTCGTTTGTTAGATGTTGGATTATTGTTTATCGTTTGGTTTCTAGTTTTTTCCTGAAGGAAAAGAAAACAGTTTTTTTGTTTTCAGGAGTTTTTGTCAAAAACCTTTTTGCTTTGAATTTGTTCATTTTCTGTAAAATTATTAAGATAATATTTAAAAAATGTTTATAAAATATGTGACTGAGTTCTGCAGGTCAGAGAACGTTCATCGAGAAGTCAGAAATAAATAGAAATGTTATAAAAGCAGATGTTTCTTTGGAGGCTTCAGCGGTCGACCGCTGCAGACTGACCTGATTCTGATGCGTCTTCATCGTTCTGCTCGTCTTCCAGCTGGACACGGAGGCGGCCGACATCCTCAACGATCTGCAGATGAAGCTCAGCGGCGTCCTGGACAGCTTCAGCGGCATCTTCGCAAAGAGGTAACACAAAGCCCGACTCGTGCACACAGTACACCTGCGCAGGTGACACCGTCTGGACAGTACACACCTGCGCAGGTGTGACGTCTGCAGACAGTAACACACCTGCGCAGGTGTGACGTCTGCAGACAGTAACACACCTGCGCAGGTGTGACGTCTGCAGACAGTAACACACCTGCGCAGGTGTGACGTCTGGACAGTAACACACCTGCGCAGGTGTGACGTCTGCAGACAGTAACACACCTGTGCAGGTGTGACGTCTGGACAGTAACACACCTGCGCAGGTGTGACGTCTGCAGACAGTAACACACCTGTGCAGGTGTGACGTCTGCAGACAGTAACACACCTGTGCAGGTGTGACGTCTGCAGACAGTAACACACCTGCGCAGGTGTGACGTCTGCAGACAGTAACACACCTGCGCAGGTGTGACGCCGTCTGGACAGTGACACACCTGCGCAGGTGTGACGTCTGCAGACAGTAACACACCTGCGCAGGTGTGACGTCTGGACAGTAACACACCTGCGCAGGTGTGACGTCTGCAGACAGTGACACACCTGCGCAGGTGTGACGTCTGCAGACAGTAACACACCTGTGCAGGTGTGACGTCTGCGGACAGTGACACGCCTGCGCAGGTGTGACGTCTGCAGACAGTAACACACCTGTGCAGGTGTGACGTCTGCGGACAGTGACACACCTGCGCAGGTGTGACGTCTGCAGACAGTAACACACCTGCGCAGGTGTGACGTCTGCGGACAGTGACACACCTGCGCAGGTGTGACGTCTGCAGACAGTAACACACCTGCGCAGGTGACGTCTGCAGACAGTAACACACCTGCGCAGGTGTGACGTCTGCGGACAGTGACACACCTGTGCAGGTGTGACGTCTGCAGACAGTGACACACCTGTGCAGGTGTGACGTCTGCGGTTTCTTCTCGCTCAGTTTCCAGGCTCGCATTAACGGCTGCATGCGTCAGATGGCGGAGCTCCTGTACCAGATGAGAGGCCCCCCCAACCACGACACTGCAGAAGCTGACGCTGACGTCATGCTTCGACCCCTCATGGAGTTCCTGGATGGAAAGTAAGTCCGCTCGTCCGTCAGCGGAGGATGGAGCTCGTCCAGGTACGCAGGTGTGCTTCATGTCCTCGTCTCTGCTTCAGTCTCAGCATCTTCGCTGACACGTGTGAGAAGACGGTCCTGAAGAGGATCCTGAAGGATCTGTGGAAGATGGTTCTGAGCAGCCTGGAGAAGACCGTCGTCCTCCCTCAGAGCAACGACAGCCTGGTACGGAGGCCCAAACGTCTCCAGCTCAAGAACCTCCTGTCAGGTGGAAACGTTTTCAGGACAGGAGATCCTTGAATCCTGGCGTCTGCTCTGCAGCTCTCTGCTGCCCTCCTGTGGAGAGGCGGGGCATCTGCATGACTTTTAATGCCTTTGATCTTGTGTTTGCAGGGAGCCCAGCTCCTCACTGCAGCCAAAGGACTGTCTAACCTGAAGGTAACGTCAGAGACGCTCCTCCAAACATCAGAACGAGTCAGAAACTCTGAGTCTGAGTCTACAGCAGACTTCAGTCTGGGTTGTTCAGGTGTAGCGCCCCCTTCTGGATGACTTTATGTTACACGTTAATGTAAAGGCTCGACAGGTGGACAGATCATCGGTCTTCACCTGATGAGGAGTTTTATCAGCTCCAGAATAAACACATATGTATCCGTCACCATGGCAACCATCCACACATCTCTGGCTTTAGAGGAAGGAAGTTAAACGTTTAGGAAACGCCACAAAACTTCAGTTCAGCTGGACGTGCAGTTCTGGGATCGACCACTAGGGGCTGCAAAGAGCAGCCGTTCGAATTTAACAGGAAATGATTCAACCTGGGGGGTTGGGGGGTGTAATCGATCATTGAATCTATCCTCATTAAAACGTTTCTGTTCTCTGCTTGTGTTGACGATGGAAACCGGCGTCCTGCAGGGCGGAGCTGAGGCCAAAACCTTGACGCCCAAACAGTGTCTGATCATCGATGCGGGGCTGGAGACCATCAAGGTGGGCGGAGCAACAGCTACTAACCCCACCTTCTCCCTGCGCAGCAATAAGTGTTCGTTCATGATCATCAGATAACTCCAGACAACAGGTCAGGTGCTCATCCGGTCGACGTGGTGACTCCGCCCACCAACCGTTCCGACAGCAGCTGCCGTCGTTTATGGCGAGAAAAAAGGTTTATTGATGACATCACAGAGGAACATGTCAATCTGGATTTTTCTTAATAAACTTTAACGACCAATCAGCAAAGTCTAAATGAGAGCAGACTTTGTCAACGTGAAGAAGTTTAAAACGTTCTTCACCGTTCTGACTGTGAAAGTGTCGGGAAAGAACTGATGCTTCCAGGTTAAGGACGCGTCGTCACTTCCTGTCTTCCAGCAATACTTCCACGCAGGAGGAAATGGGCTGAAGAAAGCCTTCGTGGAGAAAAGTCCGGAGCTGGCCTCACTGCGGTACGCGCTGTCGCTGTACTCCCAGACCACCGACGCCCTCGTCAAGACCTTCGTCAGCACGCAGCGCTCGCAGGGTCGGTGCACAACCACGCACACACACACACAACCACACACACACACCACACACACACACACACTCTCTGTCTGCTGCGGCCTTGTGGTGAAAACTCGTCCTGATCGTTTTCTCCCCGTTTGCAGTGCATGATGGGATGGGCATCAGGATCACAGGAAATGAGAAGATCAGACCAGATCGAGGTGAGGGTTCCCATCATCCTTCCAGGTTCTGAAGTGGGATCAGAATCAGTTCTGGAACCGGTTTAAGCACCAGTTCCTTCTAACAGGATTAGATTCTTCTGCATCTGTGAGGATGAATCAATAGATCGGGATTATTAGCATAGATCCGGTTCAGAAGATCCGGTTCAGAAGATCCGGTTCAGAAGATCCGGTTCAGAATATCCGGTTTATAAGTTCTGGTTTAGAAGATCCAGTTCAGAAGATGGGGTTTAGAAGATCCGGTTCAGTAGATCCGGTTCAGAAAATCCGGTTTAGAAGTTCTGGTTCAGAAGTTCTGGGGTTCTCTGCAGAGGATCCGTGTCAGAACATGTCTGCTCCTCTCCAGGTTCCGGCGTGGAGAAGTCCATCGGAGAAGCTGTGCTGCAGATCGACATGATTCCCGGGAAGGAGCGCAAAGTCGTCGTCCGAGGTGAGAAACCGGAACGGTTCCCCGAGCTTGAAGGACCTCTGCTGCAGATGGAGGACCTGAAGGAGAACTCTCTGAGTCAAGAAGCTTTTCTGAGCTCCCGCTAACATGCTAACCTGAACTAGCCTGAAGGAGAGTCCCGGAGGGATCAGAGGTTCGGAAAACACATCAGTTCAAAACCCTGAAGCTGAACTCTGGAATCTGAACAGAAACTAAAGTGGATTAGAGTCTTTCATCAGCGACTATAGGAGAAATGCTCTGACCTCCTGTAACCTCTGACCTCCTGTAACCTCTGACCTTCTGTAACCTCTGACCTTCTGTAACCTCTGACCTCATGTAACCTCTGACCTTCTGGCCTTCAAGTATTTTTTTTCATCTGTAACACATTTTCTGCATTTATCTGCTTTTTGCAGACATTCTCTTCATTTCAGTTTTTTCGTTTCTTCAGATACTTTAGGATTTAGATTCTAACTTCCTCTCTTATATTTGTTTTATCTTCATCAAAATGTCTGAAGTGATTATTCAGTGTTTATACATGATCTTTGTTTTGGAGTCTGAAGGTGTCCTGTCACCTTCACTCCACGGTTATTAGCCATTAATTGTTAGCTGATAGCTGTTAGCTGATAGCTAATAGCTGATAGCTAATAGCTGTTAGCTCTTAGCTGATAGCTAAAAGCTGTTGGCTGATAGCTGTTAGCTGATAGCTCTTAGCTGATAACTGTTAGCTGATAGCTGTTAGCTGATAGCTGTTAGCTGATAGCTCTTAGCTGATAGCTCTTAGCTGTTAGCTGATAGCTGTTAGCTGATAGCTCTTAGCTGATAGCTAATAGCTGATAGCTAATAGCTGTTAGATCTTAGCTGATAGCTCTTAGCTGTTAGCTGTTAGCTGATAGCTCTTAGCTGTTAGCTGTTAGCTGATAGCTCTTAGCTGATAGCTGTTAGCTGATAGCTGTTAGCTGATAGCTCTTAGCTGTTAGCTGATAGCTCTTAGCTGATAGTTAATAGCTGTTAACTCTTAGCTGATAGCTCTTAGCTGTTAGCTGATAGCTCTTAGCTGTTAGCTGATAGCTCTTCGCTGATAGCTAATAGCCGTTAGCTCTTAGCTGTTAGCTGTTAGCTGATAGCTGTTAGCTGATAGGTCTTAGCTGATAGCTGTTAGCTGATAGCTCTTAGCTGTTAGCTGATAGCTCTTAGCTGATAGCTGTTAGCTGATAGCTCTTAGCTGTTAGCTGATAGCTGATAGCTCTTAGCTGATAGCTAAAAGCTGTTGGCTGATAGCTCTTAGCTGATAGCTAATAGCTGATAGCTAATAGCTGTTAGATCTTAGCTGATAGCTCTTAGCTGTTAGCTGATAGCTCTTAGCTGATAGCTAAAAGCTGTTGGCTGATAGCTCTTAGCTGATAGCTAATAGCTGATAGCTAATAGCTGTTAGATCTTAGCTGATAGCTCTTAGCTGATAGCTGTTAGCTGATAGCTCTTAGCTGTTAGCTGATAGCTGATAGCTCTTAGCTGATAGCTAAAAGCTGTTGGCTGATAGCTCTTAGCTGATAGCTCTTAGCTGATAGCTGATAGCTGATAGCTGTTAGCTGTTAGCTGTTAGCTGATAGCTCTTAGCTGATAGCTAATAGCTGTTAGCTGTTAGCTGATAGCTCTTAGCTGATAGCTCTTAGCTGATAGCTAATAGCTGTTAGCTCTTAGCTGATAGCTCTTAGCTGTTATCTGATAGCTGATAGCTGATAGCTCTTAGCTGTTAGCTGATAGCTGTTAGCTGTTAGCTGATAGCTGTTAGCTGATAGCTGTTAGCTGATAGCTGTTAGCTGATAGCTCTTAGCTGTTAGCTGATAGCTCTTAGCTGATAGCTCTTAGCTGATAGCTAATAGCTGTTAGCTCTTAGCTGATAGCTGTTAGCTGTTATCTGATAGCTGATAGCTGATAGCTGATAGCTCTTAGCTGTTAGCTGATAGCTGATAGCTCTTAGCTGATAGCTAATAGCCGTTAGCTCTTAGCTGATAGCTGATAGCTCTTAGCTGTTAGCTGATAGCTCTTAGCTGTTAGCTGATAGCTCTTAGCTGATAGCTAATAGCCGTTAGCTCTTAGCTGATAGCTGATAGCTGTTAGCTGTTAGCTGTTAGCTGATAGCTGTTAGCTGTTAGCTGATAGCTGTTAGCTTTTAGCTGATAGCTGATAGCTCTTAGCTGTTAGCTGATAGCTGATGGCTGTTGGCTGTTAGCTGATAGCTAATAGCTGTTAGCTGATAGCTGATAGCTGTTAGCTGATAGCTGTTAGCTGATAGCTGATAGGTGTTAGCTGTTGGCTGTCACATTTTAATGTGCTCTGCCCCCCCCCTTTCCCCTCCCCCCAGTCATCGCGGTGAACGACATGAAGTGGCAGACGTCCGGCATGTTCCGGCCCTTCGCCGAGGTCTCCATGGTCGGTCCTTTCCTCGCCGACAAGAAGCGGCGCTTCGCCACCAAGTCTAAGAACAACAGCTGGACGGCCAAGTTCAACGAGTCCTTCCAGTTGTGAGTTTGATTCCGTGTGGAGCGTGCCGAGGTTTCCGGTCGGCGGCTGACCGTCCGTCTGCTCCGCAGCGTCCTCGGGAAGGAGACCCCCGACTGCTACGAGCTGCAGCTGACGGTGAAGGATTACTGCTTCGGCCGGGCGGACCGGGTGGTCGGCCTGACCGTCGTCCAGCTGCGGGACGTGGCCGACCGCAAAAGCTGCGCGTGCTGGTGTCCGCTGGGCCCGCGGATTCACACCGACGAGACCGGCACGACCGTCATGCGCATCCTCTCCCAGCGGCCGGCCGACGAGGTCGCCAAGGAGTTCGTGAAGCTGAAGTCCGAGAGCCGTCCGGCAGAAGAGGGCAGATGAGGTCCAGACGTTCGAGTCCCACGCAGAGGAGAGACCCTCATGGAGTCCAAAGTTCTGCTGAGACGGCACTACTGAAGACAGAAGAGATCAGCTGATCTCCATGCATGCTTGTTCTGATGTTCTGTAGCCGTCGACTCTGAAGCCTTAAAGAGACGACCAGGTGGGACCTGTCTAACTCCTGGGATGACCGTTCTTAAATCTGTGCCAGTTCTGATGTCGGGTCTAGAAATATTGTCGGATCTTTGTACGTCGTCAGTGTTGAGATGAGTCTGGAGAGGGCGACGACCTCTGACACGAGCAGAACTTCATCACACCTGCAGCTACGGTCCTGATCTGATCCTGCTCTGATCCTGGTCTGATCCTGATCTGATCCAGGTCTGATCCTGATCTGATCCTGCTCTGGTTCTGCTCTAATCCTGGTCCGATCCTGGTCTGATCCTGATCTGATCCTGCTCTGATCCTGCTCTGATCCTGGTCTGATCCTGCTCTGATCCTGCTCTGATCCTGGTCTGATCCTGATCTGATCCTGGTCTGATCCTGATCTGATCCTGTTTTGATCCTGGTCTGATCCTGTTTTGATCCTGTTTTGATCCTGCTCTGATCCTGGTCTGATCCAGGTCTGATCCTGGTCTGATCCTGATCTGATCCTGCTCTGATCCAGGTCTGATCCTGCTCTGATCCTGCTCTGATCCTGGTCTGATCCTGATCTGATCCTGATCTGATCCTGTTTTGATCCTGGTCTGATCCTGATCTGATCCTGTTTTGATCCTGTTTTGATCCTGCTCTGATCCTGGTCTGATCCAGGTCTGATCCTGGTCTGATCCTGATCTGATCCTGCTCTGATCCAGGTCTGATCCTGGTCTGATCCAGGTCTGATCCTGGTCTGATCCATCTCTGGTCCTGCTCTGATCCAAGTCTGATCTGGACCGGTTCTGGTCTGGTTTGATCCTTTAGTCCCGGTCTAGTTCTGGTATAATCCAGGTCTGGTTTGCTGTGGTGGTTCTTCCTGGTTCTTCCATTGGTCGATTGGATTAAGAATTTACCTCAGACAGAAGGATCTGATTGGGCGGTAGGAATAGAAATCGATGACTCGTTGAATCGATGACTCGTTGAATCGATGACTCGGTTTGATCTGCTCTGATCTTTGGTTTTCCAGACACTGCCTTGTGTCAAAGCAGATCAAAGCAGATGAGGGGGCGTGTCTACAGAACATGGTGAGTCCTGCTGACTCCAGTCAAAGTCTGATGATCAAAGTCTCCTGATGAAGGTCGCGTTCATCCGTGGACGTCTTGGCGTCGAGTCATGGCGTCCGTCTTCCTCAGACCGATGAAGATCCCTGGAGTCCAGTCCGGGTCCAGAGTGACTCCACTTCTGGTCTCGAGTCTCCTTCTGTTTACATTTGTGCCAAAGAGAAGCTGCGCCGTTCCGGGCCGCGTCTCCACTGATGTTGCCTTTGAAGCTCCGCCGACCGTGGCGACCGCGGCGGCCGTGGCGACCGCGGGCTGGCGGGCAGCTGCCAGGACGTCAAGATGTCAAACATGTAGCTGTAAAGTGTGTTAAACAGATCCGGTTCTGATGTCACGTCTGTTAAAAATGCTGTTTGTAAATAAATGGATGGATGAAGGTTTAAGCCCCACCCCTTTGTTTGTGATGGTTTCAGGGGGAGGGGTGGGGTTGGAACGTTAACCATAAAATATGAAACAAAGAAGACCCCCCCCCCTGTTCCACTGATGGAGCATCATGAAGTTAAAGTCCCATCATCATTAGTGTGTAATCTGTTCTCCCTTCAGTTTTTAGCCGTTCGTCAAGAGCCATTGATTGTTAGCAGTTGGCCGGACGCTACACAGCTGCACTCTGGAACCGTTTGGGGGTCTGACCCCGTAAAGCTGAGTGTCTAGCAGGGAGGAACTGGGTCCCATTTTTGGGGTGACTCCGCTGGGATTTGAGCTCACGACCCTCCAGTCTCAGGGTGGACGCTCTTCCACGAGGCCACTGAGCCGGCCCCTCTGCAGTTGAACCGAGCAGATCTCCATCCCGACCTTCAGCTCTGGTTCCTTCACTGCTGGGGGGTCAAACTCGATCCCACAAGGGGCCAAAATCCAGGAGACACCTGAGGTCGCTGAAGAGGTGAAACATTTATTGAACTCTAAAGGTAAACTTTAAAAACGAACCTTAACATCATTATGAAACTAAAATTAGCCAAAACAGCTAGCGTGTAGCTGAAATGCTAAACTCCAAAATAGCCTGAAAAATCAGAGTAAATACCAACTATAGTCAAAAAGCTGCAGAATGTCAATTTTTAAAACTTTTAAACTGTAAATGTTTAACACAATTCTGAATAAAATGATATTATTCAGTAGGGGTGTCGGAAAAAATCGATTCACATTCGAATCTAGATTCTCATTTTTAACGATTCAGAATAGATTCTAAATATCCAAGAATCGATTCTCCCCCTCCCGCCATATTCCTGCATTTATGTTTTATTTAATGGCTCGAACCTGCTAGCTTACTTGCAAGCCGTAATGTTTGTCCCGAAACGGCTACCGTAGTTTGTTTTCCCTGGAGGCGCGCGGAGCTTACTGAGCGCGCGCAACACAACATGAGAGAAAAAAAGATTCCTGCTGTCCAGTTATAAATTGGCAAATGTATGGGCTCACTTCGGATTCCACAAATCCCGGTGTAAGGAGCTTGACATGACGTGCAGTGTGTAAAATCTGCTAAATCAGACACTTCGGGAACACTTCAAATGCTCGCTCATATCTCGTCCATCACCGGAGCTTAAAGTTTAAAAAGTCTTTCTCTGCCTTCATACTGTTGAAATCATCCGTCCCTCCAGGATTTCCTGATGTTTCGATAACAACTTTTAATGCAAATCCAATCAAACTCAGAGATTTGTTGCGCACCTTGCAGCTTTTTATTTTCACCGCAACTTTATTGAGATCAATCTACCGTGACAACAGTCATGGGTGACCACGTGACCGTTTCCCTTCCGACTCGGCCGTGCTCTCTTTAATTATCGTTCTATAGTCCTCTCACACTTTTTCTCTTCAAAACGCGCGTGAACGGTCACCCCGCTGGTGAGCATGCGCTGCGTGCACGCGGGGGTGAAGGTGCGCTGTCCCCGGGCGCGCACGCGGCACGGGGGGGTGGGGCAGGTACAGATCAGTCTGTTATTGCGCGGGACACAGCTGCTGCACAACAGGTACCGAGTATGAAGAGAAAGACAGAGAGAGACTCTGGAAATCTGGAACTATTTCACTTTAACTGGTAATGTAAAGGAAGAATTTAGAGTCTGCAGGAAAAGAATTCCATCTAGAACCTTCTCTACAACAAACCTACAGACACCTGAGAGAAGCTTCTTTAAAACAGAGCAGATCAATAAAACCAGATCAGCTCCTCAAAGCTTTTGTCTTCCTCTATCAGCAGCTCAGCAGTGATGCTTTAGAAATAGATAAAGTGGAAGATGCTGATAACATCTGAGGATTCATCTGTTTATGATGTTCTTAAGTTCATGATTTTTCACTGGAAATCTGGAAATATTTTATTCTAAAATATGTTTAAATCAACACATATTTGGGTTATGTTAGCAGGAAAGACCAAAGTTCATTTTATGTTTGACAGTTCTATTCAAGTTCAATGACAGCTCAAGGGGATGATGCTGTGCTGTATTTACTTTGTGCATATGTCATAATAGAAAAGAATTGGAACATGAGAATATGATTTGTATTTCATAATTAAAATTTTTAGGCGCTTTTAAAAATATGTATTAATTCAAACACATTGCAACTTTTTACAAAAGCTGCTGCAACATCGGCCATTTCGGGCCAGAACAATCATAAAAATCTTCTGTGAAATCCATGAGGGTCTGAATAATATAAGTTTGCACATTTTCATAAATACATTCC
Organism: Oryzias javanicus; assembly: GCA_003999625.1. Classification (NCBI taxonomy): domain Eukaryota; kingdom Metazoa; phylum Chordata; class Actinopteri; order Beloniformes; family Adrianichthyidae; genus Oryzias; species Oryzias javanicus. The sequence continues at coordinate 845,688 of CM012445.1, forward strand.
CTTTTTTTAATTAAAATTTTTCCTTTGTGTTTTAAATGTCTGAATCGAGAATCGTTTTAGAATCGAATCGGCACCCCAAGAATCGTAATCGAATCGAATCGTGACTTGTTGTAAGATTCACATCCCTATTATTCAGGAATAAATCAACTTAAACCTTAAATAACTTTCAATATTTTATTCTCCATAAAACATATTTTGTCAAAATTATACAAGTTAGAAATGAGCTCAAGATAACATCGGCTCATTAATCACAATAAAATTAAAGGATCTGGAGGGCCGGAGGGCCGGATCCGGCCCCCGGGCCTAGAGATTTCCTTCACGTGGATGTGGTTGTAAAGCAGCCCAGACCATGATCCTCCCACTGCAGCAGGAGACCCTCAGAGACCCGGATGAGGGCGGATCCTCCGGCTCCCTCTGCTGGTCGGGCCTGCAGCGCGGCACATTCACCAGAGGAGAACCAAGAAGACAGAACCTCTGCAGAACATCTGGGAGGCCCGGTTCAGCTCCTCCAGAATCGTTCTTCCTCTGAGTGTTGGGAAAAAGACAAAGAGCTTCGTTGGTTCTGGTTCAGGACGGCGTCCTACAGGGGGGTGTTGTGGGTCTGCGGCGGCCGCTGCTGGTCGGGAAGCAGAACCTCCACGGTGAAGCTGACTTTCTTAGCCACAAAGAGGCTGTAGGTGTTGTCGAATCTCAGCACGTCTGTGGAGGACAGAGGACATGGTCACTGCGGCGCCCGTTCACGTCGCGCCCGCTCACGCCGCGCCCTCTCACGCCGCGCCCTCTCACGCCGGCGCCCTCTCACGCCGGCGCCCTCTCACGCCGCGCCCGCTCGGCGGCTCACTCACAGACTCCGGGACGCTCGCAGGTCAAAGATCCGTCCTCAGGAACCAGGTGAGCGTTGTACCGCTGGTTGGGAATGACTTCCTCCATCTCGCCAGCCTTCTTCCACTCCCCCTTTTTGGCCTTTAGGAAGACCCCGAAGCCGATGTCGGCGCCGTCGCTGGCGAAGTGCCACCTGAGAGGAGGAAGCAGACCTGAAGCCGTGTGACCACGACAGGTAAAAACCTGAGTCCTGGGCAGCTCCCCATGTACCTGCTCTGGCACGCTCTCATTGGCTGGACACACCTGAGGCCTGGAGGTGTCCACCCAGACCATCTGACCCCCCCCCAGTACTGATAACTGGAGTCTGATTCTGAGGTGAACCCGGTGGGGAACGGTCACGTCTGGTTCAAACAGGGCGGAGCCAGAATCTCTCTCAGCTCATTCGGGTTTAAAATAACTTAAAGAGTAACTAAACAGAGTAACTAAACAGAGAATCAGCCTTTCATGTCAGCTGATCTCCATAAACGGGGATTTAAAGTTCTTTCTGTTGGTCTTTACCACATTTCAGTGTGCTGCCCCCTACAGGCTGAGGAGAAGACTCAGCATACACTACGTGAAGCTAATCTACTGTCAATCATAGATCCACTGGCCCCGCCCCCTTTATGGCATTTTTCTGGAATGAGAATAGAGTCAGCCTCCAGCTGCCCTGTTTGGTTACCCTTTAAGTCAGCAGTAACCTTCATGAAGCTCCATCTCCATAGCAACCACTGACTGTATAGGAGAACTGGACAAACAGGAAGTACCTGCAAAATCCCACAGACTTGTATGTAGAAATAATCAGCTGTTGATCTTTCTAGATCTGGATCTTCTTCACATCTTCTTGATGATCTTATCTCAGGATATTTTTCTATAGACCAAGTTATAAACCGACCAATCAGAAGCCTCAGTAAAAGTGGGCGGTCTCACATTGAAAGTTCAAAGCGATTCTGCTGAGCCCATTTTCAGTGGAAGGGGCGTGGCCTTCTAAAAAGCTCACTCCCGATTGGTGGTTGTAGAAGCGACGACTCGGACCAATCACTGCCGACTAATGACGTCTGGCTCCAACATGGCGGCGTCTGCGTTTTCTGTGATGCACGTTCCGGTTTCCCGCCTTATTTGGAGCATAAGATTAAAGCGCACGTGTTGAGGAGCGAGCCCGTCCTGATATCACTCAGAAGATAACGTTCTCCCCGTCTGCAGAGTTTACACCCAAACAGCTGAAGGACACCCCCCCCACCCCTCCCCACCCCAGCTGTGTCCATGAGCAGAGGTCAGACGCCTCCGTTTCCTGTCGGCCTCGACCTCCACGTCTGAAGAAACCGACCTCTCCGAGTCCACGGTTCCTTCAGCAGAACGGAACCAGAACCGTCTGACATTTGACGCTGGTTCATCCTCAGATGATCCGATTGTTCCAGCTGGTCACGGCGAGCGAACAAGCCTCCATTGATGCAGCAACAAGGTCTCCATTCTGGAGGAGGAACGTTTCCTTCAGCATCACGAGGCTCCCCGACCATCTGCACCGAGACCTGCTGCTGCCTCTGACCCCGTACCGGGGGGGGGGACACGGCTCGGGGGGGGCCGTGTGAACTGTCATGCATGTATCAAACTGTCATGTATCAGGGTTTTAACATGTTTTAACATGTTTTCAGCGTTTCATGTTAATGGAGTTGAATCATTTCTTTTTATTTCAAACAGTTTCCACAAAAGACAAAAAGAGACAAACATGTCGAGTCTTTTAAAGCTATAAAGTAGGGGTGTAACGGATCACGGATTTTCCGTGGTCCGTACGGATCAGAGGCCACGGTGCGGGACACGTGTGTACCGCGGACCGCCTCGAACACCCACCCCCATACGCGGCGGCGCTAGCATAATTTAAACCAATTGTCCGTTCGCATCGAATGGAAGCTCCGTTACGAGCTTTCCGGTGGAATCGCAAAACATTTGTACGGCAAGCCAGAGATGTCAAAATTGACCAGGAAAAGCTGACGCAGAAGTGCCACGTTTTACAGAAAATTATCATTTAAAACATTTAAATGTTCCCACAGTTAGTTTCAATAAAGCAATTCATACCCAAAAAAATAATTGTAACTGTTTTATTTATGATTTAATTTTAAAGATAATCCAGATAGATTTGGTGTTTTCAACACTATTTTTAATCATTCTTTCTCTTAGTTTTTGTAGATTTGGTCTGAAAACATGTAAATGTAATCAGAAAACTACATGTTTTAGTATTTTGTTTGTGTTCAAAGTATAAATATGTTTTGTTTTAATAAATAGGCTTCAATGAGCAGATGTTTTGTCGTTGCATATGTAAATATTGTGTGTGTGAGGTATTTTAAATGCTTATTGAATTTATGAGTTAAACTGTTTCCAAAAATTAATTAGCTTTGATATTGTTGGTTTTTTTTTTTTTTCGTTTTTTTTTTCTTTTTTTAAATTTTTGTACTTTTTACTGATCCGAAAAATGATCGAACCGTGACCCTAAAACCGTGACACGATCCGAACCGTGAGTTTTGTGATCCGTTACACCCCTACTATAAATTCCTAAATCAGAACATAAATGGTAGAAATGAGGCCGTCCTCTCCACATGATGATCTCCATAAATGATGTTTTTATTCTCAATCTTTCTTCCTGGTTTTAACTTTCCTCAGATTCATCACTTTATGGATCGGAGGGTCGCTGTGATTGGCAGGTGGGCGGAGCCTCGTGGCTTTTCTGTATTTAGAAGCGGTTTTGCTGTGAGATCCCGAGGAGCTGGCTCCAGTTCTCCGTCTGTCAGATGATTCTCTTCAGGGTTTTTCATTTCTCTTCTGTCTGGCTGTTGTTCCCGTTCAGGAACATGTTCAGCGTTTCTCTGGATTGTTTTGGGCTCAAACGTTTCCACGTTCCCGTGTTTTGACTATCTGGTTGTTATCTGGGAATTTCTCGGTTGTTCTGTGAGTTTTGGTTCCGGTTCTGTCTCGGGCTGGTGACGTCCTTCTAAAGTGTCTCTGCAGGACACCCCCCCCCCCCCCGACCCCCCCGATCGTTCCTGACCTGAGAACGCAGCCGGGGAACAGAATCTCATAGTCCATCTGCTGCGAGGAGCCGCGGTTGACGGTGACGGACTGCTCGTACTCCACCTTGACGTGGTCCCGGACGTAGTAGGAGGAGGGAACCGGTCCCACGTGGTTAATCTGCAACGAAAGTCGCCGTGAGGCGGTGAACACTCGAGCTTGAGAAACGTCGGGGAGAAAGGCGGGAAAAGAGAGAAGATCACTTACTGGAACGTCTGACGTCTTTACACACATTTGAAACACAGGAGCAAAGTTTCATGTTTCTAAAAGACCAAAACCGAGCAGCACCAGGAGGTCCAGCAGGACCAACCGACCCGTCGGCCTCATGACCTGAGGCTTCTTCTAAACTTCTTCAGAAAATAATAATAAACTACAACAACAAAACTGAATGAAAGAAAAATGTTCAAAACATCTTCTGATCTCTTTAAGAAAATCTCTTTGATCTCTTAAAATATAAATTTGATCCTACTAAATAGATCTATTTGATCTTGCAACATTTTCTTTGATCTCTATGAAAAGATTTGAATCCTCTAAAAAACCTTTTAAATCTCTTGTAATAGATCTCTTTGATCTCTTCAAAAATCTCTTTGATCTCTAAAATGATTTATTCGATCTCTCTAAAAGGATCTCTTTGATCTGGTTTCAAGTGTTTTCGTGGTCTGAACTGCATCCGTATCGGTGACGGTTACATGAAGAAATGACACCAGAAGATCCAAACAACCTTTTATTATTATCCCAGTCAGAATCTACAGCTCCATCCCCACACCTGAGAACTCTGATCATCTGAAGGTTTCTGAGCTGCAGAGGGTCTGAAGTCCTGCCAGATCCGTGCCAGATCCGTGCCAGATCCGTTCCAGATCCGTTCCAGATCCGTGCCAGATCCGTTCCAGATCCGTTCCAGATCCGTTCCAGATCCGTTCCAGATCCGTGCCAGATCCGTTCCAGATCCGTGCCAGATCCGTTCCAGATCCGTGCCAGATCCGTTCCAGATCCGTGCCAGATCCGTTCCCAGATCCGTTCCAGATCCGTGCCAGGTCAGTTCCAGATCCGTGCCAGATCCGTTCCAGATCCGTTCCAGATCCGTGCCAGATCCGTTCCAGATCCGTTCCAGATCCGTTCCAGATCCGTTCCAGATCCGTTCCAGATCCGTTCCAGATCCGTTCTCCCTCAGAACCACCAGGATTCACACACTAACGCTCTACAACCACCATGGAACTGATGTCACCAAAGAGCATCTGTTGGAGATCGCTTCCAGAGGTCCAAACACAGACGTCACTACGAGGTCTAGAAGACCGCTGGCGGTCTGCGACACGAAGACAAAGGTTTTCCGGGAGTCTCCATGGCGACAAAACGACCTTTTCTCCGTCTGCTCCTCATCTGCTCTGGGCCCAATTCTTAATCTACAAAACAGCGACAGTCGGTCAGTTCGTCTACCGCTACCAAGCAGCTGCTGCTGCGGGGGAAGCAGGACGGGGAGGGGGGCACAGGTAAAGCAGGCTGAGGTTCAGACGGTCTCTGAGTCAACAGAACTTCGGATCAGGTTGGACTTCAGGCTCATCTGTGCCGGCGGGCTTCACTGAAGCTGCAGGGCACTAGAGCTCAGCCGAGGAGGCAGGACGGCTGGGCGGGGCCACAGGCTGGGCGGGGCCACAGGCTGGGCGGGGCCACAGGCTGGGCGGGGCCACAGGTGGAATCAGACTCGAAAACAGAGACGATCCACAAACATTTCAGGCCGTCTCTGAGGATGAGTGAAGCTGAGGTCCACAGAGACGGAGGGACGATTGAGAAGAATGTGACACTTTAGTGACTTTATGAATATTTGTCGTTCTGAAAGCGCCATGCCCAGACGTTGCCATAGCAACAGTGAAGTTTTGGTTGAACTTGTACTGATGATGTTTTCTCTGCACGTTAAAGTTAATGATGCAGATGTTGGTTCTTAATGGAGTCTGATTCAAAACCATCAAAGACAAACAACCACATACGGCGGTCATGTGGTCATGTGGTCATGTGGTCATGTGGTCATGTGGTCATGTGGTCATGTGGTCATGTGTCTCCGAGACCGAACAGGAACCTTCAAAATACTCAAATATGAACAAGAGTCAATAGAGAAAAACAGTGATGGATCCTCTTCTCCACTGACCTGTCAGCCCAGCCGCCTTCTGCTCTAAAAGCCCCGCCCCCATGGACCACCTTGCTCTAAAAGCCCCGCCCCATTGGTCATTTTGTTCTAAAAGCCCCGCTCCCATTGGTCACTTTGCTCTAAAAGCCCCGCCCCCATGGACCACCTTGCTCTAAAAGCCCCGCCCCCATTGGTCACTTTGCTCTAAAAGCCCCGCTCCATTGGTCATTTTGTTCTAAAAGCCCCGCTCCCATTGGTCACTTTGCTCTAAAAGCCCCGCCCCCATGGACCACCTTTCTCTAAAAGCCCCGCCCCATTGGTCATTTTGTTCTAAAAGCCCCCTCCCATTGGTCACTTTGCTCTAAAAGCCCCGCCCCCATGGACCACCTTGCTCTAAAAGCCCCGCCCCCATTGGTCACTTTGCTCTAAAAGCCCCGCCCCCATGGACCACCTTGCTCTAAAAGCCCCACCCCCATGGACCACCTTGTTCTAAAAGCCCCGCCCCCATGGACCACTTCGCTCTAAAAGCCCCGCCCCCATGGACCACCTTGTTCTAAAAGCCCCGCCCCCATGGACCACCTTGCTCTAAAAGCCCCGCCCCCATGGACCACCTTGCTCTAAAAGCCCCGCCCCATTTACCACCTTGCTCTAAAAGCCCCGCCCCCATGGACCACTTCGTTCTAAAAGCCCCGCCCCATGGACCACCTTGCTCCAAAAGCCCCGCCCCCATGGCCCACCTTGCTCTAAAAGCCCCGCCCCCATGGACCACCTTGCTCCAAAAGCCCCGCCCCCATGGACCACCTTGCTCCAAAAGCCCCGCCCCCATGGACCACCTTGCTCTAAAAGCCCCGCCCCCATGGACCGCTTTATTCTAAAAGCCCCGCCCCCATGGACCACCTTGCTCTAAAAGCCCCGCCCCCATGGACCACTTTGCTCTAAAAGCCCCGCCCCCATCGGTCACTTTGCTCTAAAAGCCCCGCCCCCATGGACCACTTTGCTCTAAAAACCCCGCCCCCATGGCCCACTTTGCTCTAAAAGCCCCGCCCCCATGGACCACTTTGCTCTAAAAGCCCCGCCCCCATGGACCACCTTGCTCTAAAAGCCCCGCCCCCATGGACCACCCTGCCAGAAAAGCCCCGCCCCCATGGACCACTTCGCTCTAAAAGCCCCGCCCCCATGGACCACCTCGCTCTAAAAGCCCCGCCCCCATGGACCACCTCGCTCTAAAAGCCCCGCCCCACTGGGACTCACCCTGGTGCGACAGCGAGGATCTCCATCAGGATCGGTCAGTTTTCCTCCGTAGATCACCGGCAGTTCTTCTTCGTCGATGTACTTCAGCAGAACCTCCTGCCAGTTTGCTGGGAAAGCAGATTTCAGATTAGCCCCTCCCCTCCTGCTGCCCCCCACCCCCCGCTGCGGGGCACACATGCAGAGGTCTCACCCCCCAGGATGTAGATCTTGTCCCGTGTGGCCTCACACAGAAAATGCTTGACCAGGTTGTACGCCACCGGAAAGAGTTTAGGAGCTGCAGAAGAAAGCGGGAGGAAAGTTCTGGTTCTGGTCCAGCAGGTTCTGGTTGGAGTTCACTGCAAACCCACCTTTGATGACAAACAGCCTCTTCAGGCCTTCGGGGTAGTTGTCTTCAAACATGGTGAGGATCTGGAAGACAGAAGTCGTCAAGTTTCCGTCTGAACTCTGAGCTGCGGCCGAGACGGCGAGGCCACACCTCTCCGAAGGTCTCGATGGCGGGCTTCCACAGGTGCTTGAGCCCCAGACCTTCCACGTCGTAGATCATGGTGATGGACTCCACGTTCCTGCCCAGCTGAAGAGGAGCAGAACAGTCAGGCAGGATGGTGGAAGGTCCGAGTCCACGGCAGCAGAACCGTGTCCTCTTCACAGCGTGTCTGGATGTTGTGGGAGGAGTCTGATGACAGAATCGTGAGGGAGAACCACGAAGGCTCTGATGTCATCATTCCTACTCCTGGACCAATCAGCTGATGCTGGTGCCTCAGCCCCTCCCACAGACACACCAGCAGGTCATGGAAGTAAACCTGACCAGAACCAACACAGACGTGTTCACGTGTAACCTTACAGGACCCCCGTCCTGAGGTGACCCCCCACCCCCCCACCCCCGGTCTTACCCGCTCTGATTGGAGGCTGCACTCCTTCTGCAGGAGCTCACAGTCTTTGATCTTGGACTTGATGAAGTCCTGCTTGGAGGCGGACAGGAAGAGGCCTTTCGGATCCATGGGTCCGATCACGTCGTACCAGACCGGGCTGCCCTCGCGGTCGTAACCGCACATCCCTCCGGACAGGTACTTCTCTATCACCTGCAGGTGAGGACGAGCGCCTGCTCAGATCCTTTCATCTCTACAGGAAGTGTTTCTGTGTCTCACCTCTGGCGGGCGCCACTCGTTGGCTAACATGTCGACCTTCATCTGCTTCCTGAACTCCATGTGCTGGAACAGAGGAGATCCTTTTGAGCTCGGAGAGACTCGGGGAGACTCGGGGAGACTCGGGGAGACTCGGGGAGACAGACAGTATGGAGCCTGAAGGACCTGACACTGCGCTCTGAGGGACGCCTGCGCGGGCTTTAGAAAGGACTCGTCTCGATTGATTCAGAGAATAAAAAACTAGAATGTAAGGCTCCATGTGAACCACCTCTGACAGTTTTACTATCAATCAATACTAACTCTAATCAATACTAACTCTAATCAATACTAACTCCACTCTGGGGCTGCTACGATTAGTCGACTAATCGATGACTAATCGACTATTAAAATAGTCAACAACTAATTTCATAGTTGATTAGTCGTTTACTTTATAATTATATGGAGTCAGGCTGTAGTGAAGTTGAAAGTTATAATGACATTCTGCAGCTTTTTAGACTATTTTGGCATTTATTAAGGGTTTTCAGGCTATTTTGGAGTTTAGCTAATATTTTAGCTTCATGCTAGCTATTTTGGCTAATTTAGGCTTTTTCAGTTTTTTAGGCTAATTTGGAATTAAGATAATATTTCAGCTACATATTAGCTATTTTGGCTAATTTAGGATTTTTTCAGTTTTTAAGGCTAATTTGGAGTTTAGCTAATATTTCATTTACGTGTTAGCTAGCTAATTCTTGCAGATGCTAATCGCTGAAGGAGACGTCAACACGGTCGTACTTTGATACGTGGCTCAGTCCAGACGACACATTGGGATAGTGAACGTTAGAGTTTGATAGGAGGACTCAGACCTTCCGCAGCATGGCCTCAGACTTCTGCAGGTTGAAGCTTCTGGCTGAAAAACAAAGGAGAGAACGTGATGAACGTCTGAAACAGTCGGAGGTGTGTCCCGAACACGTGATCGGGACGTCCCGAGTGGTAACAGGTTTTCTGGATCCTGTCCTCCAGAGTTACTTTGCATCAGTCACTTCTGAAGGACGTGATGTCTCGGCCGGGATTCGAACCCCAAACCAGCTGACTGAAGGTTTGAACTCAGAATAGAAACTTTTAACCGTCTCTGATAGGATGTTGCAGAGGTCAGAGGCGGAGCTCCGCCTCCAGGGTTACGGTTAGAGGTCAGAGGTCAGCCGTTACCGCATTGGTTCAGTGGAAACACCTGACGGGTGATGAGAACAACGACCGTCCGGTCCTTCCAGAACACAAACGGATCCTCCAGAACACAAACGGATCCTTCCAGAACACAAACGGATCCTCCAGAACACAAACGGATCCTCCAGAACACAAACGGATCCTTCCAGAACACAAACGGATCCTCCAGAACACAAACGGATCCTCCAGACTGCTGCGGAGAAACAGCAACACGTGCTCGCGATGGAGCGCAATGCATCATGGGAGTGCGAGTCCTGGTCACAGGCAGTGACTCAGCAGGAGCCTCGGCGTCCCGTACGACGACACGACCACGCGTGTGATCCCGCCTCCGGGCAGCTCCCCCTACAGGTGGAGAGCAGCTACTGCAGCCGTGTCCTGACGCGGTTCCTCCAGTTCTCACGTAGACCAGGACAGGAGAGCGCCGTTGTTCACCTGACATCTTCTGGGGTCACTTCAGTGCAGTCTCAAACAGACCTTTAGTGGTCTTCTAAATATAGAAAATGTGTTTGATGTCTTTGATTATGCAGAACATTAGCATATTAGCTAATAGGAAGCGTCCAGAACAGTAAGACCGAATAAAACTCCAGAGTGACTCCCGACACCTTTCAGATGGAGAACGAGGAGAACCATCTGCTCTGAGGGTCAGACTGATGACGCTGAGCAGAACCGACACTTCACCGTCTAAGTCTCCTAAGATGATTATCTGTGCAGCACAAACGTGACGTCAGGCTAAACGGCAGCAGAGGATTACGCTGGAGCTCATATTCCGTCTTTATGGAAGGACAAAGAGTGCAGCTTCAGCCCGTCTGAAGGTCGGATTCTGCTGTTCATCAAAGGAAACGAAGCGTCTGGCCGTCGTGACATGAACTTTGACCTCCAGCCTCAAAATGATAAGATAGCAGACCTGATGAAGATTTATGACAACATGGAGCTCCTACAGCTTAAAATTAGATCTGAATCAGAACATTTGATCCAAATCTACAGACTGGGAAGTCCAAACTTTTCTAGAAAAGTCAGAAGGTTCTGTTCAGGTTCTGTGAGCTGCTGTCAGACCGTCACCTCCAGGAGGTTCTGGAGGTCCTTAAAGAGGAACGTCTTTTGACCTTAAGGGAGGAGCTTAATAAAAGAACCCCAGCCAGCAAAACCAGGTGGCCCCATATGGTTTAAGAGTGGGCAGAAAATGTGACCCCAATTGGGTTTGTCTGGAGTTTCTGGGGTGGCCCCACCCACATTAGCTTAAATTGGGACTCAGTAAATTAGGTCGCTACGCTAGCCAGCCGTCCAGTGGACAGCAGAGCTCGCTAGCTTGATACAGCGGAGCTCGCTAGCATGATACAGTGGAGCTCGCTAGCTTGATACAGTGGAGCTCGCTAGCTTGATACAGCGGAGCGCGCTAGCTTGATACAGTGGAGCGCGCTAGCTTGATACAGCGGAGCTCGCTAGCATGATACAGTGGAGCTCGCTAGCTTGATACAGCGGAGCTCGCTAGCTTGATACAGCGGAGCTCGCTAGCTTGATACAGCGGAGCTCGTTAGCTTGATACAGTGGAGCTTGCTAGCTTGATACAGCGGAGCGCGCTAGCTTGATACAGTGGAGCTTGCTAGCTTGATACAGCGGAGCGCGCTAGCTTGATACAGCGGAGCTCGTTAGCTTGATACAGCGGAGCTCGCTAGCTTGATACAGTGGAGCTTGCTAGCTTGATACAGCGGAGCGCGCTAGCTTGATACAGTGGAGCGCGCTAGCTTGATACAGCGGAGCTCGCTAGCATGATACAGTGGAGCTCGCTAGCTTGATACAGCGGAGCTCGCTAGCTTGATACAGTGGAGCTTGCTAGCTTGATACAGCGGAGCTCGCTAGCTTGATACAGCGGAGCGCGCTAGCTTGATACAGCGGAGCTCGCTAGCTTGATACAGCATAGCTTGCTAGCTTGATACAGCGGAGCTCGCTAGCTTGATACAGTGGAGCTTGCTAGCTTGATACAGCGGAGCTTGCTAGCTCAATATAACAGAACTTGCTAGCATGCTACGCCGTCTACAGGCTGGCTAGTGTAGCAAGCTAACCTAGTGAGTCCCTACTTAAGTCAGTGTGGGCAAACACAGATGGGGTCACCACAGAAACCCAGACAAACCCATGTGGGCCACATTTTCTGCCACTTTCACCCCATATGAGGCCCTTCAGCCTCGCCGGCTGGGAAGTGGCGGCACTGAAAGACGGACAATTAAAGAGAGAAGGAACATTTGATTCAAACTATAAAAACAGCTTCTTCCTGTTTGTGCTTTTACACTGAAAATCCTTCATTCAAACCAGACATGAATAAATCCTTTGTTCTGTTTTTAATCCACTTAAAGAAAGGTAGAAAAACAGAAAATCATTCTGGTTAGCAGGAAATCTGCATTTAAATCCAGATTATCATGAAATCTTTAATCCTAATTGTGTAAAATCTCTGTAATTTAGTTTGTTTCCATGTGAACGCCCTCATGCTCGTGTCGGCGCCGCCGCGCTCCTTCACCGCAGCTTAACGAGGCCGGACGCTCTCCACATGGAAACCTGATCCGGGTGGAGCTGCAGGGCGGGAGCGCAGACGGCCGCAGCCTGCGCATCATAATGCGATTAGCTCTGGATTAGCTCCACGCAGCAGCAGGAGCAGCAGGAGCAGCAGGAGCAGCCTCCTGCCTCCTCCTCTAGTAGCACATGCATGTGTTTCTCTGCAGGTCCGAACTCCTCCAGATGTGTTGAAACTCCTCCTGTCTTCTGGCTGGTGAAACGCCGTGACGGCGTTTCCCGCCGCGGCGGCAGAAACGCCGCTGCTCATGAAACCGGAAGGAATTCAGGAGAAACGCCTCCTGGAGGAGCTGCCGTGTTCCTCACCTCGGAGCCACCGCAGCAGGAAGGCGTCGTGCTGGGCCGGGAGCAGAGGGAGGAGGTCCTGGATCCGCTCGCGAAACTGGAGGAGGAACAGAGCAGAGGCGGGCCGTGAAACCGCAGAAATACACTTACTAGAATCTAGAACTTCAGTAAAACTCTGAAACAGGAATGTTTGCGGCCTTCATTCATGACCTCTGACACACAGATGATGACATCATCTCCAAAATAACTTTATTGACATTCTACTGCGGGCCAAACACGGATGACCTGCTGACCCGCGGCCGCCGTCCGACCCGTCAGACGGACCTTCGCTGTCGCTAACGTTAGCTTCTGCTGTGTTTTCACGGTTGTTAGCATGCTAACACTGGAAATCAGCTGTTTGTTTATTATGGTTGTTTGTGAAAACACAGCTAGCTATAGCATGCTAATGTCACGGCTAAAACCAGATAGATAGTTTCAAACTAGAAACAATTTGAAACATTAAAAACTCAACGTGAAGAGGAGAAGAGAGGAGAACCAGAGGGAGGAGAACCAGAGGGAGGAGGACCAGAGGGAGGAGAACCACAGGGAGGAGAACCAGAGGGAGGAGAACCACAGAGAGGAGAACCAGAGGGAGGAGAACCAGAGGGAGGAGAACCAGAGGGAGGAGGACCAGAGGGAGGAGAACCACAGGAGGAGAACCAGAGGGAGGAGAACCACAGAGAGGAGAACCAGAGGGAGGAGAACCAGAGGAGGAGAACCAGAGGGAGGAGGACCAGAGGGAGGAGAACCAGAGGGAGGAGAAGCACAGAGAGGAGAACCAGAGGGAGGAGAACCAGAGGGAGGAGGACCAGAGGGAGGAGAACCAGAGGGAGGAGAAGCACAGAGAGGAGAACCAGAGGGAGGAGAACCAGAGGGAGGAGAACCAGAGGGAGGAGAACCAGAGAGAGGAGAACCAGAGGGAGGAGAACCAGAGGAGGAGAACCAGAGGGAGGAGAAGCACAGAGAGGAGAACCAGAGGGAGGAGAACCAGAAGAGGAGAACCAGAGGGAGGAGAACCAGAGGGGGAGGACCAGAGGGAGGAGAACCAGAGGGAGGAGAAGCACAGAGAGGAGAACCACAAGGAGGATCCATAAATCCCAAGTATCAATAGAAGTGATTAAATCAGGACTTCTGCACATTTATTCAAGTTTTTTTCATTCTTATGATTAGAATGTTCTAGTTCTGCTTAAACGTGTTCTCCTCCTCTCCTGGTTTAAAGTTTCTCCTCCAGATGAACTTCTTCTTCTGCATCTTTCAGCATTTCCTGCTGGGGGGGTTCTTCAAACAGGGAAGTTTCATTCTGTTGTAATGAAGCTGGAACCACACGTTTCTCCGCAGAACCTTCAGAACCGACACTGCTGCTGCAGGTGCTGCGTTCATCACATAACCCGGGTCAGATCTACGCTCGATTCCCATCCCGGCTCAGGTGGGAGCTTACCTGCTGCAGCGCTTCCGCCTGTTTCGGACTGAGGTCTCCCGGTCTTCCGCTCATGTCTGCGACTCTTACGGAGCGCGCGGCGTCTTCACGGCTGTCTGCACGCGGGCATCCGGAGGAGAGGAGGAGCCCCCCCGCCGTTAACTGTGACAACCGGCGCCCCGTGATGCTCACGCGCGGTGCGGTGCGGTGCGGTGCGGTGCGGCGTCCCGCTGCTGTGCGGCTGCAGGAGAGAGGAGAGAGCCGATCACGGAGACGTGCACGCGGCGGCCGCCCGGCCGAAGATAGGAGAAATGACAGAGGAGTTACTCTGATAAAGGAGGCGGTGCCGGGCGGGGCGCGCGGAGCCGGCTGTACGGCTGTTACCCCACTGAGGGGTCGATGACGTCACACAAACCACATAAATGATACCAATCAACACGTCCGGGTTAGAAGAGTTCTAAAAACAATTCCTGCCGTCTGAATATCAGTAAATACATCAACTACAAAGTCAATATTTTGTTGTTTTAACAGGTTAGAACTATTGACAGCGTGATCGATGATTATTAATAATAAATAAATGGTTAGAAGAGAATGAGACAGAATATGTATTTTGAGGAATAATTATAGAAACATGAAGAAATACGCCTCTCTACACATGCGCACTTTAAGCATGTACAGAGATTTGAAACTTGTCTTTTATTTCCTTGTTTTTATTATTATTATTATATAATCTTTATATAACTATGTGGAAAAGGAAAAAAATCATCGGCATTTCTGTTAAGGGTGACCTGGTCAAGAGGTCAGCAGCACCTGTTCCAAAAATATAGTTACAGTATTAAGCTACATCAATGAATAAAATACAATAATATACCAGATTTAAAGCTTTAAAGCTAGAGTGTAACAAAGTGACGGGGCGTGTAATAAACCCAAACAGGCTAAACATGAAATGGTGGAGCCGCATTACAGATGATAGAGGACAGTACTGTTACAGGATCATTGAATAACATCAGACACAAGAACATTGACATGTTTGTTGTCGGAACTGTTTACTTGTGAAGTTTATGTGTTGTGTTGTGAACCCTCAGGGCCACCGTAGTTTACATTCCGTAGAATATTTAAAACCAGGTAAAAATGAAGAAGAAATTTTCGTTTTCAGAAAAATCCTGAAAAACCTTTAAAAGTTTAATTTTATTAAAATATTTGCTTCATCATCGCGGTTTTATGAAAAAGACCCGAAAACCTTTGAAAGTCATTTTAGTGATGCAGCAGATTTAGACCAAACCATTTCCTCATGTACTTCCGGCCAAACCCGGAAGTAGTTCTGCCGCTCTTGTTTACATTCTCTTGTGAGCTAACAGGACCGAACCGTCGTCGCTAGGAGTGATGTGGGACAGCTGACGGGCTCCGGGCTCGGTTTGGTTTCAGATCCGGTCGGGTTCCGGCTCCTGCTGACCGGGATGAGCTCCCCGCTGCTCCCGCCGCTCCTCCTGCTCCTCCTGGGGCTGCGGGCGGCGGCGGCGGCGGAGCAGGTCGCCGTGCTGGAGGTTTCCCTGGAGCAGCAGCCCGGGGTCAGCGCGCGGCTCCAGGGGGAGGTTCTGGAGTCCAGCAGGGACGGGTCCGGAGGTGCGGAGCAGGAGGAGCTGGAGGGGAACCTGGTGTTGGTGAGGGAGCAGCGGGGAGGCTCAGAGCGGTTCTGTCCCGGTCTGAGCTTCTGCTTCAGGTCAAACATCTTGTGTCTGGAGGTTCGGGTGGAGGAACCCGCGGAGGTGGCAGGAGAACCGGAGGAGGAGCAGCAGGAGGAGCAGGAGCCCTGGATCGGGCTGCTCCCCGTGGACGGCAGGGCCTCCCTCGGCGGTCAGGAGTCCTTCGCTGATGCCGTCGTTAACAAAGTAAGTTCGGCTCGGTTCGGGTGCAGAGCAGTTTCTGCGCGCGGCACTGACCCGGAACCATGTGTGGTTTGTCCTGCAGATGAAGCGCGCGCTGGTTCTGGGCGCGTCCGCGCTCATCATCCTGGCGCTCAACCCCAACCCCGTCAGTGAGGTACATGCGCGCTCCCGCCGCCGCCGCCGGGGGGTCCCGGGGGCCCCGCGTGTAACCGAACTCCCTCTGTTCCAGATGGACCTGTCTCCGGTTCTGTCCAAGCCCGTCATCGTGGTCCAGACCTCGGAAAACGTCACCAGGCTGATAGGAGCGCTGCTCCGGTACCGAAGATGAGTTTAGGATTCTTCTTCAGCGGTTCTGCAGGTTTCTGCTCTCTGTGACTGCTGGTTCCGTTTCTAGATTTGCAGCTCCTGATCCAAACAGAACCTTTTCTGTTCTTCTAAGGTCCCACAGAACCGTCAGAAACAAACAGACCCGGTTCAGCCCAATTGGGTTCCTTAAGCTCAGGATCCGATAGTCAAAAGAAAAGTTTGGTGGAAACAGATTCAACCTGCAGAACCGATTCTGACGGAACCGATTCTGACAGAACCGCTCTGACGGAACCGCTCTGACGGAACCGATTCTGACGGAACCGATTCTGACGGAACCGCTCTGACGGAACCGCTCTGACAGAACCGCTCTGATTGAGCTTTAGAGTTCCGGTTCGGTCCTAAAGGTTCTTGTGATTTCCCCCCCCCCGCAGAGGCCTGAGGGCCACCGTGAAGATCACCTACCAGACCATCCTGCAGGACAACCTGGTGAGTGTGCCGGCGGCGCCCCCGGTGGCGTCAGAGCACACCGGCTGACGCTGCTGTGTGTCCCCCGCAGGGCGGGGCCACGCTCACGCTGTGGTCCAGCTGCGGCCGCTCCAGGGGGGGCCTCTACGGGGAGTGGCAGGGGGTCATCTGCACGGGGGAGAGCAACTCCCAGGTCCAGGTGAGGCGCCGCTTTGCTGCACGTCCCAGAATGCTTAGCGGTGGCCCCCGCTGACGCCGTGTCCCGCAGAAGTACCTGCAGCAGCTGTGGGACACCGTCCTCCTGGTGGCGCTGATCCTCTGCACCGGCGTCATCGTCCAGGCCCGCTGGCAGCACCAGGACCGCCAACCCAACGACAACTTCCAGGTGCTGCAAGATAAGCCCCGCCCCCTGCTGTTTTAAAGAATGAAGCGGAGAAAACGAAAGAATGCTGCTCTGAACACCTCTAGATGTTTACCTGCTCTAGTATTATGGGATGGATCACTGTTCCCTGATGACTAACAAACTGCACAGAGCGGGAAAACCAGATGTTCTGGATTTAAGATCCATCTGGACTCGTTCTACTGGTGTGAAGACTCCAAATACAACATTTAAAACTGATTTAAGAACCGAATCAATCTGAACATTTTAGGAGGAGTATGAGTGATCCTCCATGTTCTGATCAGAAAAACTTTGAGGATTTATAAAGACATTTATTTCAATTAGGGCTGCCACGATTAGTTGACTAATCGACTATTAAAATAGTCGAAACTAATTTCATAGTCGATTAGTCGTTACTTTATAATATTATGGAGTCAGGCTGTAGTGAAGTTGAAAGTTATAATGACATTCTGCTAGCTTTTTAGACTATTTTGGCATTTTTTAAGGGTTTTCAGGCTATTTTGGAGTTTAGCTAATATTTTAGCTTCATGCTAGCTATTTTGGCTAATTTAGGCTTTTTCAGTTTTTAGGCTAAATTGGAATTAAGATAATATTTCAGCTACATATTAGCTCTTTTTGGCTAATTTAGGATTTTTTCAGTTTTGTAGGCAAATTTGGAGTTTAGCTAATATTTCATTTACATGTTAGCTAGCTAATTCTAAATGTTTACAGGTTTTTAGGCTAATTGGAGTTTTGCTATGTCTTCAGCTACATGCTACCTATTTTGGCTAATTTGGAATTTTACAGTTTTTTAGGCTAATTTGGAGTTTAGCTAATATTTCAGCTATATGTTAGCTATTTTGACTAATTTGGGATTTTTACAGTTTTTTGGAGTTAATTACAGTTAATTTGGAGTTTTGCTATGTCTTCAGCTACATGCTAGCTATTTTGGCTAATTTGGAATTTTTTTTTGTACAGTTTTTTAGACTAATTTGGAGTTTAGCTAATATTTCAGCTATATGTTAGCTATTTTGGCTAATTTGGGATTTTTACAGTTTTTTAGGCTAATTTGGAGTTTTGCTATGTCTTCAGCTACATGTTAGCTATTTTGGAATTTTTTTTTACAGTTTTTTAGACTAATTTGGAGTTTAGCTAATATTTCAGCTATATGCTAGCGATTTTAGCTTATTTAGGATTTTTTTGTTTTAAAGCTAATCATATTTCAGATTTTCTTTACATCCACTTTGTCCATGATCCGATTAGTCGACTAATCGGAAAAATTAATCAATGATTAGTCGACTATTAAAATAATTGTTTGTGGCAGCACTAATTTAAATTCCCTCATAGTGAGCATTAATGCAGTATATTTGCAAAGACTTCTGGGAAATTTCCAGGGCATTTTGGAATTATATATTTGAAAACCAGATGAAATGAGGCCACCGCTCTAGAGCAGTGAGGGGATTCTGACACCAGCCGGCGCTCTGGCCGTCGGCCCGCCGGCGCTCTGGCCGTCGGCCCGCCACGCTCTGACCTCCGGTCTGCCGTATTCTTCCTCAGCTTCCGACGCAGGATGTTCTCAGGTCCATGTCGTCGCTGAAAACCCGGCTGTACCGCCAGCCCAAACGCTGGTGCGGTCCGTCGCAGCCGACAGACGCAGACATCTGCGCAGTCTGCCTGGAGGCGTTCAGGAACAACCAGGTGGGAGGTGCTTCTCTAGCGGCTGGTTTCTGGCGAGCAGCAGTAACGATGGCGGTTCTGTGCTGGTTCCAGTGTCTGCGGGTTCTGCCGTGCCTCCATGAGTACCACAGGGACTGCGTGGACCCCTGGCTGCTGCTGCAGCACACCTGCCCCCTGTGCAAACGCAGCATCCTCGGTGAGTCTGCTCCCACGAAACCTGCAGGCGTCTGCCGGCTGCAGAGAAACACCCGGTTCTGGTTCTGAGAGACCATCAGAAAAACATGCGGCTGTGGTTTGAGAAAAGAGAACAAACACTAGAATGGAGATGAAGCAGCTGTGAAAATCCAGAACCATCAGTGTGGTCCAAAACCATCAGTGTGATCCAAAACCATCATTGTGGTCCAAAACCATCATTGTGGTCCAAAACCATCAGTGTGATCCAGAACCATCAGTGTGGTCCAAAACCATCAGTGTGATCCAAAACCATCATTGTGGTCCAAAACCATCATTGTGGTCCAAAACCATCAGTGTGATCCAGAACCATCAGTGTGGTCCAGAACCATCAGTGTGGTCCAGAACCATCAGTGTGGTCCAGAACCATAAGTGTGGTCCAGAACCATCATTGTGGTCCAGAACCATCATTGTGGTCCAAAACCATCATTGTGGTCCAAAACCATCAGTGTGATCCAGAACCATCATTGTGGTCCAGAACCATCATTGTGGTCCAGAACCATAAGTGTGGTCCAGAACCATCAGTGTGATCCAGAACCATCAGTGTGATCCAGAACCATCATTGTGGTCCAGAACCATCATTGTGGTCCAGAACCATAAGTGTGGTCCAGAACCATCAGTGTGGTCCAGAACCATAAGTGTGGTCCAGAACCATCAGTGTGATCCAGAACCATCAGTGTGATCCAGAACCATCATTGTGGTCCAGAACCATCATTGTGGTCCAGAACCATAAGTGTGATCCAGAACCATCAGTGTGATCCAGAACCATCAGTGTGATCCAGAACCATCATTGTGGTCCAGAACCATCATTGTGGTCCAGAACCATAAGTGTGGTCCAGAACCATCAGTGTGATCCAGAACCATCATTGTGGTCCAGAACCATCATTGTGGTCCAGAACCATCATTGTGGTCCAGAACCATAAGTGTGGTCCAGAACCATCAGTGTGGTCCAGAACCATCATTGTGGTCCAGAACCATAAGTGTGGTCCAGAACCATCAGTGTGGTCCAGAACCATCATTGTGGTCCAGAACCATCAGTGTGGTCCAGAACCATCAGTGTGGTCCAGAACCATCAGTGTGATCCAGAACCATCATTGTGGTCCAGAACCATCAGTGTGATCCAGAACCATCAGTGTGATCCAGAACCATCAGTGTGGTCCAGAACCATCATTGTGGTCCAGAACCATCAGTGTGGTCCAGAACCATCAGTGTGGTCCAGAACCAGCAGCTGGTGTTGCTCCACAGCAGCTCTTTTACAGAAACCTGCAGCTTCAGCAGAAATCTTCTCCTTTCGGATCTCTGTAGGCGGAGTCTGGAAAGACAGCTAGCAGCCGCTGCTCCAGCCGCTCCGGGATCTTCTCACCTCAACGCTCTGAGTCTTACTTTGCCGTTTGGACCCGTCCGTTCAGCATTGGACCTCCCGGTCGTTACAGCGTCTGCATCTCTTCCAGAGAAGGTTCTGCCAGGAGGTCCGGCTCTGTTCGGTCCGTTCAGAACATAAACCATCAAAAACTGTCCTCCCTGGTGCTGCCACCTGCTGTCCGGTGGTGGTACTACGGCTCTGTGGGAGGAGCCACAAACACTTCCAGACACAAAGATCTTAAATTATTATTTATTTGAAAATGTTCTTGCATTTCTCAGTAGAAAATGCTGATAGATCTGATCTCTTCTGTGCATGGCGGCGCAGGCCCCTCCCACTGCACGCGCTCAGTCATCCCCTCAGCTGCAGCTGCGCACAGAGACGCTTCTGCAGCCGCAGCAGTGGGCGGGGCAGTCAGGAATAAACACACTGTTACTTGGCAACAATAAAGGTGTCCGTCTTTGTCTTCAGAACCGAGCGTCCCGTCTCTGCAGAACCCTGCGTGTTCTGTCGGGTCAGGAGGGAATCATGCCTTTGTTCCTCTTGCGGTCGGCCATGGAGCGCCGGTTGTGGTTGGCCACGCGGTTCTTGTTCATCTCCTTCTTGCGTCTGTCCAGGAAGGTTTCTGTGGTCTGACCCTGACCTTTAGGCCGGCCCACCACGTTACTGGGACGCTCCGGCGGGACGCTGCGAGACACGAGGACACGATAAAAAGAACTGGCCGCCGCCCTCAGAACCTGCAGAGCGGCGCCTCACCCCCTCCTCTGCTGCAGCGCCGCTCTCCGGGCCGCCGCCCTCTCCCGCAGGAGCGCCGGGTCCTGCACGAACTGGTCCCTGCTGGCCGGGTTCTGAAAGGTGAACACGAACAGGTGAAGCGGTCCCGCTGAGGAAAGACGGGAGGCGGAGCCGCACCGCGGTGAAACTCATACGAGCGTCTGCAATGCTGCTCAGCAGGGATTTAGTCTTAAAGTCTGTTAACCCCACCCCCATTTCTGTGTGCGGCCCCGCCCCTGATACCTGAGAACCTCCTTCCTCCTCCTCATCCTCCTCTTCCTCCTCCTCCTCCTCTGGTTTGGTTCTGGTCCGAAGGACCTGAGGGACCGTGAAGGCTCTGCAGACAAACAGGAGTTCAGACCGCCATCGGAGCCGCACCTCCGTGACGCCCCGCCCACGAGCCCACCTCCTGCTGAGCAGGCTGTCTCCGTCCAGGTCATTGGCTCCCACTTGGTTCATGTCGTACGTGTCGTCGTACTCGTCGTCGTAATCGTCCGGGCCGTACGCGGCGGCGGCGGCGTCTCCGGGCTGGACGGCGACCTCCTCCACCACCGTGTCGTAGGCCTGGTAGCGCGCCCTCTGCTGGGCGATGTGCTGCTTGTCGTTCAGCATCTCTCGGACGTTCTCAGCTTTCCTGCAGCGTTGAGAGTTTGACGGCTTTAAAACACTGTGAGCGAGTGGGCGGGGCTCGAGCGAGTGGGCGGCACCTCCGGCCTTTCCAGACTCGGGTCATGTCCACTTGATCCCTGCGGAAGACGTCGAACTCGTCGTCGTCGAACACGTTGGACCTGCTGCTCAGGACGGCTGGAAGCTCCTCCTTCACCGGCCTGAAACCACACCCACCCGGTCAGCGGGGCGGACCGCCTGAGCAGAAGGAACAGCGGGCGAGCGTGTCACCTGGGCGCGGCCCGGTCCAGCTGGTCCAGGGCGGGCGGGAGGCGGTCCTCCAGGATGTTGTTGATGACCAGCTCGGTGTTGTAGTGGAACTCCTGCAGGCAGGCCAGCAGGAAGCCCTCCCCCAGGTCCGGGAACAGGTCTCTGATGACGGACAGGAGGGACTCCAGCTCAGCCCCGCCCACCGGGCACGCCGCCTGAAAGCACGGCCAGAACCGGGTCAGCTCAGAACATTAGCCCCGCCCACAGCATCACATCCTGTGAGTCATGGTTCGCTATGAGGCGTCACTATGGCAACAGGAAGCTCACGTTTCCTTTGAGGGGCGTGTCCGGCGGGGCCGCCGCTCCCCCCGGCCGCTCCTCTTCAGGTTTCTCGGGGGGGTCGGCGGCCACGCCTCCTGCCGCTCCCCGGTCAGCTCCGGCTCGCCGCCGGCCCACGCTGTCCCACGCGCTCTGGACCCCCCCCAGCAGGTAGGACGTCCTGGTTTCATCTCTGAGCTCAGATGAGGAAAAGCGTCCTGATGATGTCACGAGGACACCTGAGCAGGTACAGGTGAGGATACGTGTCGGGCAGGGCCTGCTGCAGGAGGCTGATGTCGTCTGCCATGGGAAACTGCTCGTCGTAGTCCACCAGGAACCTGGAGGAACAGCGCCATGAAGCCCAGCCCCGCCAGCCCCGCCCCCGACGCACAAACTCACCGCTTCTCCGGCAGGAAGGAGGAGAAATGCTGCAGCAGCTCCTCCGCAAACGTCTGCATGTTCTCCTTCCTGTAAAGCAGCAGAGGTCAGCATCACGGAGGCGGGGCGACCGCCGGCGTGCCCCCCCCAGAGACCCACCCCTCCAGGATGGGCTGCAGGCAGGTGTGGTGCAGCAGCAGGTGAGCCGTCTCCAGCATCTTCCTGCAGGAGTGACTCAGCCTCCTCCACAGCTCCCCCTGCAGGCTGCAGCGCAGAGTTACCGCCTGACCGCCGGCTCTGAGGCCGCTCAACGCTTCAGGTCCAAACCTCTCGTCCTCGAAGCTCCTCCTCCTCACCGCCGTCTCCAGCTCGGGCACGCCGCTCTCGTAGAAGGAGCAGAGTCTGCGGCAGAGGAAACAGCCGTCACGCCGCGCTCCTCCTCCCCGGGAGCTCCTCCTGCTCACCTGCTGAGGAAGCCGTGGGAGTGGAAGCTGGAGCAGGCGGCGGGGAAGATGTCCAGGAAGGCGTGGACGGTGGTGGAGGAGTCGCACAGGTACGAGATGATGTCCGCCAGCTCCTGCAGCAGAAGGAGATGGATGGTGTCAGGGGAACCCGGGTGGGATCCGACGCGGTCCGGAGCGCAGCGTGCTGCGGCTCATGGGCTGCGGCGGACTGCATTGACCGCGCTGCTCGACTGGACGCTTCTTTAGCTTGACCGGCTCGGCGGCGCCTTCGCTCTGAAGGCCGCACTTTCCCAGGATGGTGTCAAACACCTGGAACTCAGAGGGGGAAGTGAGTTCAGGAGAGGTGAAGGGGGCGGTAAGGGGAGGGGGCGGGGGTGCTCAAGGGGCGAGCCAGGGCCGGCGCCCCACCTGCAGCACGGTGGGGATGGTGGCGTCCAGGTCCGTGTAGTAGGACGGCTGCTGCTGATGAGAAGGAGATGGTGAGGCCCAGGGCGGTGGGGAGTGGCGAAAGTTCCCTGAGGAACGGCGGAGGAACGTTTCACCAGCCAGAACTACACGGCCCTCTTGGGGACAAACTTCCCCGACTCACGTATCATCTTCTGCAGCAGCGGCCCGTTCCCTTTCCCGAACAGAACGCACAGATCCAGGATCTTAGGAATGTCGAACAGGAAGTTGTCGTAGATGATTTCTCCAAACACGGCCGGCGTGAAAAAATTCTCCTGAGGAGAAAAATCCCACATCGGAAGATTCATTCCATTCATGTTCCAACGGCTGACCGTAGAAACCTCTAGATGCGAGGGTTCAAATCCCTGAAACTCATGATAAACAAACGGCAGAGGTTTGATTCCCTCCGTGGGCCAGACGTTCTCGTGCAGATCCCACCTTGGACTCCTTGTGAGTGGCCATCCTGACGAAGGTGAGGAAGACGTCTTTATGGAGGGAGCGCTGCGCCTCGGCCACGGCCGGGGAGGCGGGGCCTCCGCTCAGGTCGATGCTGCGCGGAGCGTGATGAAGGTACGAGTCCAGGCTCCGCTGCAGCGACTCGTCAAACACCACCTGGTGGGAACAGCGGCCTTCACTCTGCTGGACTTCCTGAAGTTCTGCTCAGACCCGGCGGCCCGGTCCTACCTGACACCAGAACCTGTCGTGAGGCAGAGACAGAAGCCACTCCAGATCCTCCAGCATGAACCCGGCGTGCTCCAGGAACTCCTCCACCTCGGCGGCGGAGGAACCGCCTTCCGGAGGGGGTCTGTAAGGCAGGAAGCAGCGCTCCTCCTTCCTGTCCGGGTGCTGGGAGGGAGGGAGGGGCGGGTCAGGGCGCCGAGGAAACCACGCAGCTCGGCGCCACGGCGACGGACTCACCAGAGCGGGCAGCGTGCGCTCCTTTCCGAGCGCGTCGGCCTCGGTCACCTGCTGCTCGTCCAGTGGCACTCCAGCACACGCCATGGCAGCGCCTCCTACAGGTCAGGACCAGCAAACCAGGACTCAGAGGCGGAGACTGGACCTCAGTACGTCTGACACAAGGACAGCCCAACTGCTTATGGTCACTTCTTCTAGTTATTTCAGCAGCCAATCAGCTTCCTCCATCTGTCCTCTGCATCCTCAACGGGGGCCAAAATCCAAACACACCTTAGGTTGAGGGCCGAACAGGATAAACATTTATTAAACACTCTCAAACTACATTTTTAAACTTTAAAACCTTAAATTTTTTAACATAATTACGAACTAGATAAATATCATTACCTTCAATAACGCTAGTGCTAGTGTTGTTAGCTGAATAGGGTTGCTAAAATGCTGAAGCTGATAACCAGCTAAAATATGAGCTAAATCCCTAATAAGCCTATAAGACAGCAACAAAACAACTTAAAGACAGAACTGAAAAAAAAACTCAATTAGCCAAAACAGCTAGCATGTAGCTGAAATATTAGCTAAACTCCAAAATAGTCAAGAAATCTCAATAAATACCCAAATAGACCAAAAAGCTGCAGAATGACAATTTTAAAACTGTAACTTATTGACATAATTATGAATGTTAAAAAGTCAGGATTATTATTCCAGAATAGATCTCCGGCCCCCGGGCCTCGACTTTAACACGTGCTCTAACAGACTGCGGTGAAGTTAGTTTTAGGTTGGATATTCGACAGACATTCACTCTGTTCATATTTAGGGACCGTCAACAAATGACAGAATGTTTCTTCAATAGCTCTTAAATTATTTGGCCAAATCAAAACAAACCCTTTAAAATAATAAAACTCATAAAAAACTATCTATTACAGCAGTTTATATTAGCTTTGGATGCTTTTTTCAATTTTAATCAATTTTTTTGTGTAAATTTTCACGTTTTTCTTCAATAGCTTTTATGTTATTTGACCAAATCAGTCCAAATCACCGTAGAATAATAGAATTAACTAAGAACTATCTATTAAAAAATTGATTAAAATTGGAAATAGCATCCAAAGCTAATATAAACTGCTGTAATAAATAGTTCTTTATTAGTTTTATTATTTTAAAGGGTTTGTTTTGATTTGGCCAAATAATTTAAGAGCTATTGAAGAAACATTCTGTCATTTGTTGACGGTCCCTAAATATGAACAGAGTGAATGTCTGTCGAATATCCAACCTAAAACTAACTTCACCGCAGTCTCTAACAGCAGCTCCCTTCATCTCTGCATCCATGAACCTCCTCTCTGGTCTTCTTCTTTCCTGCAGCTCTAGACTCAGCATCCTTCTCCACCATCTCTCCTCTGAACATGTCTGAACTTCTCCGTCTGGACTGACTTTATCTCCAGAACCTCCAACATGTTCTGCTCCTCTGATGGATCCATCCTGGTCTCTCCCAAACAGACCCTCAGCATCTTCATCTCTGCTTCCTGTCTCCAGACTGAACAACATGTCTGCTCTCTGTTTATGATCACTGAGTGACGTCACGTCTACCGACGAGCAAACCAACTTACCGAGAAAATACCGGAAAGTTAATAAATCGATACAGTGACAATACTGTCAAAGAGAACCGGAAGTGGAGGGTAGCCCGCGTGCACACACCGCAGTTTTATCTCCTCGTGCCACAGTAAGTTAAGCTAAGTTAGCTAGCTACGATTCCGACCGGATTCGAACCGGTTCGGTTTACATGAACGCCTTTGAACCGAATCGGTAAAACGTAACACGAAGAAAAACGTTTATGTACCGAGAAAAAAAGAGGAAACGTTTAGATAAGAGAGTTCAGGTTGAGCTCGTGAGTGGACATCTTTACCGGAACATTCCCGCGCTTTTACCGACACACACAAACACTTTTCTCACGGTTACACGAGTCAGTCCGGCATGTTATCTCTGCCAAACACGTACCTGTTCGCTCTCTGTTTCCAGACTGAACGCCTGTAGTCACCGGATGTGACGGAGGTCAATTCGCCGAAGTTTCGCGCCCTGTGATTGGTTGGTTCAAGCGGCCGTTCGCACCACTACCGCCACCTGCTGTTGTGGAGGGTTGAACGGAGGGAGGGTTTTCATGCAGCCACGTGTTGGAAGAAAAAGTTTCTGTGCACTAAGCTCTTCGTATTTTGACATTTTCTCCCCAAAAACATCTAGTGGAGGCAGGACACCCTTCTTTTATTTATTGACATGTTTTTATTAAAATAGATTCATATTGGATTATAGGAGGAGATGTTTCCAGAAAGAATTCAAAACTCACTATTTAAATTTCTTTCTTAACGGAGGGAAAAAGCTCGGCTTTTTTTTACACTCTCAGAATGTGACAGCTTCTATGCCAAACTACGGATTTGTGGATGTGATTTTTGTAGATTTTAAATGTAATAATAAATTCTCAAAAATACTATAATACAAAAAATCTATTATGATTACAATCAGGCCTCTTTTAGAACATTTATTGATATAACCAGTCAATCTGTAGTAGTTAAAGGTAAATCTAAATTTGTTATGTGGCCTATTCTACCCAAAAGGTTAAAGGATGTCATTTTAAAGTTATAAACAATATCTATCCTGTGGCTGAGTTTCTTAAAAAACGATTTAATTTTGATGTTGAACTGTGTTTTCTGTAATTTTTTTGATGAAACTCTGCATCTTTTTCTTCATGTCAGTATTCCAAAGAGTTCTGGACAAACTCAGGAGTTGGATAAATCTTAAACTTGACATCCCTCATTTAGCATTTCAGATGTGTTAATATATATTGGAAATTAGACGTATCCCTGGTAAATCTTAATAATATCATTATACTACTTGGAAAATATCACATACACTGTTGTAAATGGAGAGGCAACAAACCCTCATTTTTCTTGTTTTCTTAACGAATTTAAATGTATTTTTAAGTCCCTAAAATGGTATAAAAAAAACTGTAAAATTGCAAAACGTGATCTCCAAAACAAATCTCACTCATCTTACTATTGTAATTTCTTTGTTTGTTTTTTTTAGCTCCCATTTATTTATTCTCAGTTATTCTTAGTACATGCCAGAACATGTGATTTTTTTTTTAAATTATGTGATTCTTAAATATTATGTTAACTGTATCCTCTACTTGTATCTGTATAGTTTGTAAGTTGTTAATTGTTCAATTAAAAAAAAAAAAAAAAAGCTCAGCTGTGGAAGATGCCACTTCCTGTTCTCCAGCCTTACCTGTGATTGGCTGCTTTGGCACTACGCAGTTTCACAGCTCGTTTGTCTGCTGGTTTACTGAAGATTCAAACATTTCAAAATTATTTCCAGATTACGTCTTTAGGATGGGAGAGCTAAGAGTGAAGAGATGAAGTAATGAGCAGCTGATGGACTTCATGTAGAAAACTAATGACGTCCCAAAAGCTTAGATGGTTTGACGTGTTCAGAGCTGCTCGTGTTTATGCAGTTTGCTAAAAGGTGATTATGAAGCAACTGATGCTCCAGAAAAGACAACAAGGACGCCGTTATCTGGAAAAAGGAATGTTTATAAAAAGTTTTCCATGATCCACTGGAGAAGAGAATGATAACAAGGATGAGAGCGCTGGAAACATCTGGAAAATATAGCTTTGGATGACTAGAAACATGAGTTTATATTACAGCATTTGATCTTCAAGAACCTTCTGGATGATCTCGAGCTTAAAACGCATCAGCTGACGAGTTTACCTGTAAATACAAGAATGTCTGCATAAAATAAATATATTTTATGGCTTGAAAACAATAAATAATCTCGACATGGAACGTAAGAGCAGCAGTTCTGCCGCTCCACACCAGGAACGCGTCTGTGTGGAGTTCAAGTTCTGGATCCTTCACTTCTAGCGGTGAACGTTTGTAAATCTGTGGTTCACGTCTGCAGGTGATGTCACAGAACAGCTGAGGTCAACGCGGGTCACATGATGAGACACCAGCCGCTGGTTCTCCCTTCCTGAACCTGTTCAACCTCAAGCTCCGCCTCCGTGTCGGACTCCGACCATCCACAGAGCAGCACCGAGGCCCAGCATCTCAGCCTGCCAGCAGAACCGGTCTGAGGGTTCTGGGACTCGGGTCAGTTCTGGTCTGAGCCGCACTGAAGGATCTGCTGCTTTTTTAACTGTTTCCATGGCAACAGTGCAGATGTTTTTGCTGTGAGGTTCATTTTACTGTCAGTTTTGGAAATCCACATTAATGTGAACAAAAACTTTCATCTGGAACCAGAAAAACGGCTGTAATACTCGTACTTCCTTTGCAACAGGAAGTGGAATTATGACACGTTTCCTGCAGAGATTTGTTCCTCGTTTGACTTCAGTCACAAACTCTTCAGTCTAACACACTGAAGTGAGTTTGTTCTGAATAAGCACGTCCTGCGTGATGAACTGGGCTCTGGTTGCTATGGAGACAAGTCATCCTCTGGTGTCATACCACAGCTCACCTCAGGGTGGCGCCCTTATTCATTTGGACCGACATTTTGTGACCTGTCAGAGTCTGCGCTGACCTCCGTTACCATGGAGACCGCTTTTGTCCGGATCACGTCTGACGGTCAGCAGACGTGACTGATGCTTCATGGGTGAAAAATGCTGCGGTGGGAGGAGCATGACCCCCCCTCAGGGGTCCGGACGGCCCCTCAGTCTTAAAGTAGAAAATAAACGGATGAGATGAAAGTCTGGAGCGAACCGAAGCGAGACGCCTCAGCGGCCGGCCGCGTGTCGGAGCTGACCCCGAGCTCCCGCCGCCCTGAGAACCCCCCAGCTCCGGGGGAGGAGGAGTCGGCCGGACCGGACCGGACCGGACCGGCTAGCCCAGCTGGATGTGCCCGCCGTACGTGGTGAGCAGGAGCATGATGGAGAAGCCCGTCAGGAGGCCGGCGTTCTGGATGGCGAAGGTGATGAGGAAGCGCTTCCCTCCGGCGTCCTCCTCCTCCCGACTCACTTCGTTCATCTCTGGGAACTGAAACACAGGAGGAGCGAGAAGAAGGCTGAGTGGGAGGAGCAAAGCGAGCGTCAGAGCCACGCAGACCTCCGGCTGATCCTGGAGTTACTGCTGCTTTAAATAAAGTTCTGGAAAGGTTTATCAGCTTTAGAATAGGGGTGTAACGGATCACAGAAGATCCGTGATCCGTACGGATCAGACGCCACGGTTCGGGCCAGGTCTGACCCGCGGATCGCGGCCCCCCCAAAAGAAAAAAAAAAAAACACGCACACCACGTGCGCACCTCGCGCTTCATAATTTATACCAATTGGTCCGTTCACATCGAATTAAATTGTCGTCATATTCCTGAAAATCCTCTTTGTTTTGACGAGCCCTGAAGCAGCTGCTTCCCGGTTTTCCTAAAGTCTGTTTTACCTGAAGCTCCCGCTGCGTGTGGGAGGAGCTTCTGTCAAAAACTTTTCTCAGATTCATAATGAAGGACGAAGATCGATAGATATCAGGTTTATTTGATCTTAGGAGCTGAATAAAAGCATCGGTACACATTTCTATTACTGGGTTCAAAAGAATCTTCCAGTTTTAAAGCAGCAACTGTCCCGCACAGGAGAAAGCTGCAGCTCCGTAACGGACTCGCCGGTACCGTCACCGAACCATGTATGGAAGGCGAAATGTGTCAAAATTCATCAGGAAAAGCGAGCGCGCAGAAGTGCCACGTTTTACAGATAATTATTATTTAAAACATTTAAATGTTCCCACAGGTAGTTTTAATAAAGCAGTTAATACCAAAATTAATTTTAACTGTTTTATTTATAATTTAACTTTGAAGGAATTATCTAGATTGATTTGGTATTTTCAACACTATTTTTTAAACATTCTTTTATCTCAGTTTTTGTAGATTTGTCTAAAGACATGTAAATGTCATCAGAAACTTCATGTTTTAGCATTTTGTCTGTGTTCAAAGTTTAAAATGTTTTGTTTTAATAAATAGGCTCAATGACAAATGTTTTGATGTTAATATGTAAATTTGTGTCTGAAGTACTTAAATGTTTATTGAATTTATGATTTGAAGCATGTGTCTGAAGTACTTTAAATGCTTATTGAATTATGATTTGAAGCATTCCAAAAAATGAATTTAGCTTTATATTGTTTTTTTTTTTTTTTTTTTTTTTTTTTTTTTTTTTCTTTTCACTGATCCGAAAAAACGATCCGAACCGTGAGTTTTGTGATCCGCCCCCCCCCACTTTAGAGTGAAGCAGAAACTCCACAGATGACACACTCTGGTTACCATGGCAACAGAGAATCATCTTCACTAAATCTGGTTTTCAAAAGGTTCTGAACATTTGAAAACAGCTGGAGGCAGCAGGAGGAAGTCAACCCGAACCACCGACCATGTCTGCCAGCGCGATGTACAGGAACATGCCCCCCGCCAGAGCGAAGATCCAGTTGGGGGAGAAGCTGTGGCCCGCCAGGATCCCGAAGCCCATCCCCAGGTAGCAGCAGCAGGCGGACAGGAAGTTGAAGAAGAGCGCCTGCTGGATGCTCATGCCGGCGTTCAGCAGGATGACGAAGTCTCCTGCAGATGACAGGACGCCGTGAGGCGCGCTCCAAGTCCACCCGGGTTCTGGTCCCGACCCGACTCACCCAGCTCGTGAGGGAACTCCTCGCACAGGATGGCCACGGACGTGCTGATGCCCTGGAAGACGGACGCCGTGAAGGAGGCGCCGATGGCCAGGCCGTCGATGAAGTTGTGCAGGCCGTCGCTCAGCGTGATCATCCAGGCCAGCGTGCCGATGTCCGAGTAGGCCGTCCGCTTCAGCCAGTAGCAGCCGCCGTGGCTGCTGGAGCGCCCCCTGGTGTCGGGGCTCTGCGGGTCCTGAAGGGAGCGAGCGACAGCTGACGGCCTGGCGGCGGAGGAACCGGTCTGCGGCGGAACGCGCCGTACCTGCGGCGTCTGCGGGGGGCTGAGCATCAGCTCCCCCTCGCCAGAGTCCGCTTTGTCTCGAGCTGCCTCGCCGTTCTGCTGCAGCTTCTCGCCCTCCGCGTCGCCGTCGGGGGCGGAGTAATGGTCCGGAGCCGAGAGGTGGGAGTGGCTCTGCGACACAAAAACACGGGTGTCATCCTGGAGGTGGGAGGAGCCAGTTTCCACACATTCCAGCCCCGATCACCTGAACCAGGTGTGCCACCACATCGCATCAAAACATTTCAACATAAATGTCAAATGTTAACGTAGTGACTCATCTCGCTTTCGCCCTATCTTTGATTTTCACGTTTCATGTTAGGTTTATGTTTGTGCCCCAAACACTTTACTAAAAAAGATAAAAGTCTGAATGAAAAACACCAACAATAAGCTCTAAACTCTCCTGTTCCCAACCACTACACTCCCCCCTCCGTGCCTCAGAATGTGTCGAGTCAGCGTGAGCGGCGTCGGCCTCAGGGCGTCTCTGCGGCTGTAACTCGGTCCGCATGCTGCTCCCGAGGAACGCAGAGGTTCTGGTTTCATCCAACCAGTCAAACCGGAAACACGGAAATATGACGAGCGCCGGCGGCTCAGTTCTCCACGCCGTGAGGCCCCGCACAGGAATCAGACACCGGGAAGCTCGACCTACACCGCATCACAGCTTTCCGGGAAGCATTTGGGATTGAAGCAAGAGCAGAACCTCTCATGGAAACATCTGGATCGGTTTAGCTCCGCCTCCAAAGGCAGGTCAATGTGTTGAGAGTTGGAACTGCTTCCTGGTGACCTTTAACCTCGTCTGTGATCAGCTGGAAAGAGGCGGAGCGAACTCACCCCCCGTTTCTGCTTGAGCAGAACCCTCAGGACCTTCTCCGTGAAGAAGAACAGGTAGAAGCCTCCGAACACCACGGCCGACTTGGACACGTAGAAGTCCACCAGGGGGTCGAAGCCGAAGGCCTAGCGTACAGGAGGAGGAGTTAGCGTCACATGATCCCGCTCACATCCAGGCTCATCTGTTGGATTTTCTCCACCCTCAGAATTTCCAGATCCTTTAGATTTTTACAGACAATCAGATACCGGGCGAACGGTCACGGCGACCTGAAGGTCAAGGTGTGACCTTCAGGTCGCCGTGACCTCAGCTCGGCTCTTCTACCAGATTCAGGTTGAGAAGGAGAAAGAACAGATGAAGAGGAGAGCAGGTTCTGATCCGAACAGACGTTTGATTCAGATCATCCAGCAGCTTCTCAGCAGAACAGGAGGAGACGGGTCGACCGCCTTCACAGACCTCCTCAGACCACGCCCCCTTCATCTCCGGCTGGATCTCCTTCCTGATTCTACCTTCTAATCGTTGACTGTATATAGAGAACTGGACCAAGTGTCTTCTTGATGATCCTCTTTTTTCCCGTATTTTCTCTGTCGTTCAAGTTATGAACTGACCAATCAGAGGCCTCAGTAAAAGTAGGCGGAGCCTGCTGCCCCCCACCTCCAACATTTAATTGCCAGGTGTTGTGTGGCCTACTTTCAGTGAAGGGGGTGTGGCCTTCCAATAAGCGGTTGCCATGGAAACAATGGCTCAACTTCCACTGTGGTCTGGCTGCAACATGGCGGCGTCCGCATCATGAACTAAACTGATCTGGTTGGAGCTGGAAGTAACACTGGCTCTGTCCAGATGTCTGATACAGTCAACTGGACCAACCCACACAGGATCGTCCTGCACCCCCTTGTGGCAGCGCCCCCTACAGTTCTTCTGCCGACCCGTCCTGGCGTTGGTCCCTCGATCCGATGGTTTTCTCCAGAACTGGATCCTGAGGTTCTGTCAGGGAGTCTGATCCATGGGATTTCTGTCTGATCTGATGGAATCATGTCTGTGAGCGTCTGTCGGATGATCTGAATCACACGGACTCTGTCAAACTACAACTCCCACTTTTGGTGTCCAGCGTTGCCAGATTGGGAGGTTTTTGATTCAGGATTTGTGAGTAAAAATCTCTTTGTGTCGACTGATCTGATGTTCGATTCTAATCCTGTTATTTTCTGTCCAATCACAGCGCCGGCTGAGCGATGACTCAGCAGAATCTGTCCGTCTGGTCCCCTGGTAGATAAATCATTTGATTGTTTGGGCTTTTTTTGTCTCGGTTGTTCTCGAGGTTATTTCCTGTTCTGCTCCGACTGACGGCAGAAAAAGTATCTGTAAAAAGTTTAATTCAATTAGGACCTAATAAAAAATGGATGATTGATTACAGCTAATCAATCACTGGTCAGCGTTCAGGTGTTTGTTTTTTGTGGGATCTTTTTGGCTGGAAAACCGTGATTATCTGGCAACGCTGCTGGTCTGCCTGGAGTGTCGTCTGTAGAAACCAGAAGGAGCGTCTTCATCAGTCATGAACGTCTGATGAAGACGCTCCTCAGACTTAAGGTGCGTTCACACCGAACGCCATACGAATTTGCTGCTCGCCGCCTGTCCAAAAGTGCGTTCCTAGTTTGACGCCGCCGCGACGTGTGGGAGGAGCTAGCAGCCAACATGACGGTGTCTGTGTACGGTTTATGAATGAATGAATGAATGAATGAATGAATGAATGAATGAATGAATGAATGAAATGGTTTATTTCAAGCAATCAGGTTATAATACATGGAATAACATCACATAATAAATCACAAATAGATCGCTTGAAAGGGGGTGGAAGGAAGCGAACTTATATAATCCCACCCCGACTCGACCATACCATTTTCTCTACATGAATAATCAATATCCGGTTCAGGACTTAAAATCAAATATCAATATAGTTTCAGGTTATAAAAGATCAATAATATCAGTGATGTAATAGAATTTCAAAAACATCCATAGACAAATCATTTATAATATTCATCAACAGTAATCTAAACATTCTCATTAAAGATTCAAAAAAAATATCAAGTAGTAATCAACTTCATTTGTTACTGCAGGAAAATACATCAAAATATTCTTATATTAAAAAAAGACAATTTGAGCAGATTGCATTTATCAAAGAACGATTATTATTATGAAAAAGTGCTAAGTAAAAAATCATGATTTATTAATGGAAAACTTCAAAATATTCTCATTAAAAGACAGTTTGAGCAGATTGTATTCAGACCAGAGCTACATCTTTGTTTAGGAACAGGTTTAAGGCCACGTAAACCATCTTCGTTGTTTTGACTGAGAGACTGTGAAGGTCTCATTTCAAGGGAATTGTGCTCGAGTTCTTCAGAATTGGGTCAGAGTTCGTATTCAACGGTTCCGACGGTTTCATGAGTCCACAATTCACATTTTACTTGAATTCGAGGTTCAAACATGCGTAATCCCACAGTTCTCAAAGTCTTTCATGGATCTTATTTCCAGAGGCTTCGTCAGGTCCGGTGGTCCGAGTGGTTTGATAAAAATCCTGGCGTTCATAATCCAAGTTGACTGGATCTGTCGTTTGGATCGTAAGATCCTTGCGTGCTTTGCCAGATCAGCGTTATATTTGCATAAATGCTCGTTAAGGTACACTTTAGTATCCTTAAGTTGTTTACGTTGTTTCATCAGAGCAGTCTTATGCTTTCGATTCACGAACCTGATCAGGATCGCTGGTTTATCCGTGGTCTTTCTCCGGGGAAGCGGATGGCAGACTTCGACCGTGTCCAGGTCCAAGGAGATTCCTTTAGACATTAAAAACATTTGAACTTGATCCTCCACGGTCGCATCAGTAGCTCTGTTTGCATCCATGCTAGCGCCGGTAGCACCAGGCCGCGCCCTGGGCTGTAGTTGGAGTCCCGTGAGAATCACATTATTCATCCGTGCCTGTTGGTCCAAGTCATGCATCCTTCTTTCCATCCATCAGATCTTGGCGATTGTCCCGTTGTTCGTTGCGTGCCTTTTCTTGGCGGAATTCTTCCACAAGATGCAGCAGCGGCGTTAGCTTAGCCTCCAGCTGGAGCACAGCTGTTAGCCTAGCTTCCTGTAGCAAAGCAGGAGCTAGCTGGGCTTGGATGTTAGCCATTGCGGTCTTCAGCTCAGCCAGATCGGCTTCAAAATTTTTCTTCGGTGCCATGATCAGCTCTCCTCGTTGTGGTAGCTGTGTTGCAGCAGCCCGGTGATCAAAGTC
This sequence comes from Oryzias javanicus, assembly GCA_003999625.1. Taxonomy (NCBI): domain Eukaryota; kingdom Metazoa; phylum Chordata; class Actinopteri; order Beloniformes; family Adrianichthyidae; genus Oryzias; species Oryzias javanicus. Next base: position 881,131 of record CM012445.1, read on the forward strand.
GCTTGCAGACGACTTTAAAAGACTTGAAAAGCCCGAAAGTTACGGAGAGCTGGAGGCACACGTCTGCTCGTGATGAACCGGAACCATCAGGTTTATCTATTGTGAATGGTTCTATAAAAACATCTGGAATCACGTCTCTATGTCTGGATTATGAGATTATTCACGTATCTCCTCGTCGCCGAGGATGACAGCCGCTCCCACTGTGTTTCTGTGACTCTGTCCCACATTAACTTGAGAGGGGGTGTCAGAAAGATCAGGAGGCCGAGCAGCGGCCGTGTCTGCCGGCGTATCCGGCGAGCTCTGGAGCCAGAGAGCCGCCGCGCTAAGCTAGCAGTCTGCCCAGAGTCTACACTGTAAAAAGTAAGAACCCTCGACTCAATACAACTGTGGCAACAAAGTGACAATTAATAATATTAAGTAAATTCAACAAGTCCAAAAAATAAACTAGTTTTTCTAAATGAATTGTTAATAATTTTAAGTATAAGTAATATATACTAAGAATAAGAAAACGTACAGTTAGAAGGAACATTTATCATCTGAAGTGTTTCAACACTGAGACCAAAGGAACAAATGATGTTGGTCTGGACTCTCCATTGGAGAAGAACACCAGCAGCAGTATTAACTAACATGTTGAAGTTGGTTTAGCTAAAAATGTTCTTATGATAAGTATGTTTATTATTTCAATCTTAAACAATTATTTGAGTAAAAGCAGTTCTTTTTTGGACATGTTGACTTTACTTAATATTATTACTTTGTTGTCACAGTTGAATTGAGTAGATGGTTCTTACTTTTTAGAGTATCTGGTAACTCTGCAGCTCCAAAAAACGATGGAAGTTCAGGACAAAAACACTCGCATTCATTAATATTCTATCCGTCACATGTCCAAAGCGGAGCTCCTGATTGGCTGATGCAACGCAGCAACCTGTCAATCTTGGCTGCGCTCAAAATGGAGCTTCTTGCAGACTTTCACGCCGCGCTGAATTCACGCCGCGGGACTTCCGATCGCCTCGATTGGCTGCTGGACTGGAGGGTGTGTTTGAGATCACGCAGATCTGAAGTTCCTTGTACTTGAAGGTGATTCTGATCAGAGACAACTGGCACTAAATGAAGGACATCAGAGTCATCTGTAACTCTTTAAGGAAAGTAATGAATCATGAAGAAGGTTTCTAATCATCTGAGGTTAAAGTTCACCTCATGATCCCAGCGGCTGATCGCAGGTGATCTCAAACACATCCGACCTGCCGTTCGGCGTGAATGACCTCTCGTTTCTCTCATGCAGGTTCAGGCTGCTGCGTCGGGGTCGAGTCAGGTCGGGGTTGTGTCGGGGCCGGTCGGGTCGGGTCGGGTCGGGGTCTGGTCGGGGCCGGGTCGGGGCGTGTCGGGGTCGGGTTGGGGTCGGGTCGGGGGGGGGGTTCGGGGTCGGGTCGGGGCCGGGTCGGGGCTGTGTCGGGTCGGGTTGGGGTCGGGGTTGGGTCGGGTCGGGGTCGGGGCCCGGTCGGGTTGGGGTCGGGTCGGGGCTGTGTCGGGGTCGGGTCGGGTCGGGTCGGGGCTGTGTCGGGGCCGGGTCGGGGTTGGGGTCGGGGCCGGGTCGGGGTTGGGGTCGGGTCGGGGTCGGGGCCGGTCGGGTCGGGGCCGGGTCGGGTTGGGGTCGGGTCGGGGTTGGGGTCGGGGCTGTTGGGGGGCGGGGCGGGGGTTGGGTCGGGTGGGGTCGGGGCCGGTCGGCGTCGGGGCCGGGTCGGGGTTGGGGTCGGGTCGGGGCTGTGTCGGGGCCCGGTCGGGGTGCGTTGGGTCGGGTCGGGGCTGTGTCGGGGTCGGGTCGGGGTCGGGTTGGGGCCGGGTCGGGGTAGGGTCGGGGTCGGGTCGGGGTCGGGTCGGGGTAGGTCGGGGCAGGGTCGGGGTCGGGGTCGGGGTAGGGTCGGGGTCGGGTCGGGGTAGGATCGGGTCGGGGTCGGGTCGGGGTAGGGTCGGGGTCGGGTCGGGGTAGGGTCGGGGTAGGGTCGGTCGGGGTAGGGTCGGGTCGGGGTAGGGTCGGGTCGGAGTCGGGGTCGGGTCGGGGTAGGGTCGGGTCGGGGTAGGGTCGGGGTAGGGTCGGGGTCGGGGTAGGGTCGGGGTAGAGGGTCGGGGTCGGGGCTGTGTCGGGGTCGGGTCGGGTTGGGGCCGGGTCGGGGTAGGGTCGGGTCGGGGTAGGGTTGGTCGGAGTCGGGGTCGGGTCGGGGTCGGGTCGGGGTAGGGTCGGGTTGGGGCCGGGTCGGGGTAGGGGTCGGGTCGGGGTCGGGTCGGGGTAGGGTCGGGGTAGGGTCGGGTCGGGGTAGGGTCGGCGTCGGGGTAGGGTCGGGGTAGGGTCGGGTCGGGGTCGGGTCGGGGTCGGGGTAGGGTCGGGGTAGGGTCGGGGTCGGGTTGGGGCCGGGTCGGGGTAGGGTCGGGGTAGGGTCGGGGCGGTGTCGGGGTCGGGTCGGGGTAGGGTCGGGGTCGGGTCGGGGTAGGATCGGGTCGGGGTAGGGTCGGGTCGGGGTAAGGGGTCGGGTCGGGGTAGGTCGGGGTCGGGTCGGGTCGGGGTAGGGTTGGGTCGGAGTCGGGGTCGGGTCGGGGTCCGGGTCGGAGTCGGGGTCGGGTCGGAGTCGGGGTAGGGTCGGGTCGGAGTCGGGGTAGGGTCGGGTCGGGGTAGGGTCGGGTCGGGGTAGGGTCGGGTTGGGCCGGGTCGGGGTCGGGTCGGGGTAGGGTCGGGGTCGGGGTAGGGTCGGGTCGGGGTAGGGTCGGGGTCGGGTCGGGGTAGGATCGGGTCGGGGTAGGGTCGGGTCGGGGTAGGGTCGGGTCGGTAGGAAGCGGGTAGGGTTGGGTCGGGGAGGTCGGGGTGGGTCGGGTCGGGGTAGGGTTGGGTCGGAGTCGGGTCGGGTCAGGGTCGGGTCGGAGTCGGGGTCGGGGTCGGGTCGGGGTCGGGGTAGGGTCGGGTCGGAGTCGGGGTAGGTCGGGTCGGGGTAGGGTCGGGTCGGGGTAAGGGTCGGGGTAGGGTCGGGGTCGGGGCTGTGTCGGGGTCGGGTCGGTTGGGGCCGGGTCGGGGTAGGGTCGGGTCGGGGTAGGGTGGGTCGGAGTCGGGGTCGGGTCGGGGTCGGGTCGGAGTCGGGGTCGGGGGTCTACCTCGGGGATGAGCTGAAACAGGGCGTTGGAGTAGAGCGTGCCGATGGCCAGGGCTATGAAGTAAAGCAGCAGCCGCTTGTAAAAGGTTTTCCTCATGAAGGGCACCACGCTGGCTCCGATCAGCGAGCACAGCGAGATCAGCGTCACGCACAGGATCCCGTAACCCCACACTGACCGTCCGACAGCAGGGGGGGGGCAGAGAGGATCAGATCAGATCAGGTTAGGATTAGAACAACCGTGAACACCAGACAGTTCTCTACAGAGGAAGGAAAACGCTGAGTCAGCTGTCGTCTCCTCCACCTTTCATTGGTAACACCTGCACAATTACACACCCCCTGACTCCACCCACAACCCCCACAGCAGAGGGGGCGGAGCTCTCAGCCGTCCCTCAGAAAACAGCCCAGAAACCAGAGGACGGCCCAGAACCATCAGAACCGGCAGAACCGCGGGGTTCCGGCTCTGGACGGAGCGTCGGAGCAAACCTCGGGCACCAGCTGCAGCACGGCGGTGGACAGGAGCGTGCCGATGGCCAGAGCGATGGCGAACACCAGCGCGTGCTTGGCGTGACGCGTCTTCATCAGCGGCGCCACGAGGACCCCGGAGAGGGCGGCGGCGCTGATCAGCGTCACGCTCAGGAAGGAGAACCCCCACACTGAGGCGGGGACGGACACGCACACGTCACACTTAGGAGCGCACCGAGGTGGCGGAGCCACCCCACGGCCTGCTTGGGGGGGGGGGGGGGGGGGGGGGGGGGGGGGGGGGTCTGGCTGGAACCCGTCCAGAAACCGGCTCCGACACAAACCCCTCTTTACCTGAGCGGGAACCTGAGGACTAAAGACAGCTGCAGGGGGCGGGGTTTTCTCTGACGAGAATAAGGTGGGCGTGGCTTAAGTTTGACACCACTTCTTGAAAGGAATCAGTTCATACAAACATCAGTGATGACGACGAAGACCTCGGGGTCAAACAAGGTCAACTTAAAGATGATAATCAACCAGATTGAAACTCTAAACTGTAAAAATCACTTTTGAAATTTGAATCAAGAAACTTTTACTAAATGAAAGATTTTAAAACTTCTGGGTTTTTTGTTTGTGGGCTTAAGGCTAATTGAGGCTAATTGGACGTGGGGGCGGGGCTCAGAGCAGAGTCTCAGAGGTCACGGCGCCACCCGTGTCGTTCTCCTCTGCCGTGGCGAGCAGCAGTGACGACGTCTGGGACACGTTACCAATAAAGGTTTGTCCTTCAGAAACGGCTTTAGCTTAAAGGTTTTCTTGATTCAAGTTTCCAGGTGAAGCTCAGGTGATGACATCATCACCTGATCTGTGGTTCTAAATCTGACCAAAAGGAAGGAACGTTGAACAAGAATCTGTGGGCAGTTTGGACCCAGATTCAGAGAAGCAGAGGCTAAAGCTGACGGCGCTCACCTTCTGCGTCTGACGGCCTGGAGGAGGAGTCGGCGCTCGGCCCCTCCTCTGGCTCCGCCCTGCAGCGGCCGGCGTACAGCTGCTGCAGCATGGTGGGGCAGAGCTTCTGCAGGCTGGGCCCGTCCAGACGGGACCGCTCGCTGATGCTGTAGAGCGCCAGCGTGTCTGCCGGCAGGCACTGCCAACACAAGGAAGGAGGCGGGGCTTAGCGTCCGCACGCCACAGACGGAGCGCAGAGATGTTAATGGTGAGCGTCCCACCGCAGGACGGATGGACCGTCATCACATCTGAACAGGTGAGCAGAGTTGCAGTCAGCAGGATGAGTTCTGAAACTTCTAGACCAGGACGGTCAAACTGAATCCCACAGAGGCCGAAATCCAGAACGCAGCTGAGGCGGCGGGCCGAACAGCATCAACCTTTATGCAACACTCGATCTTTAAAATGCAGCTTTTTAACATAATGATGAACTAGATAGATAGCATTACCTGCAATAATGTGTTTTTAGTGTGAATGCTGGAAGCTGAATTTGGCTGCTGAAAATGATAACTAAAAACGCTGAAGCTGATAGCGCGCTAAAATATTAATAAGCCTGAAAAACTAAAAAAAAAAACTTTAGCCAAAACAGCTAGAATGTCGCTTAAAAAAAAAGATACATTCCAAAATATCCTGAAATAATCTTAAATTAGCCAAAATAGCTAGCATGTAGCTGGTATATTAGCCAAACTCCAAAACAGCCTAAAAATTCTTAGTAAATGCCAAAAAGCTGCAGAACGGAAATTCTTAAAACTTTAACTTTTTAACAGAATTATGAATAATAAAAAGGCCAGAATGTTATTCCAGAATAAATCAATATAAAAAGATCTGGAGGGCCGGACAGAATTACCCGGAGGGCCGGATCTGGCCCCCGGGCCTTGGTTCATGTAAAAGGTGTCAGTCAATAGACCACGCCCCTTTCTGAACTTTAAGTCCCCTTTCTTCATCACATCACTTCTGTAGTGAAGCAGAGCTTTTTTCATCTCAGGCGGTTATCTGCGGTGAAACCATTTGTAACCCTGCAGCAGTTTGAGACAGTGATCCACGCTTTTATTACATCTCTGCTGGATTATTGTAATTCCCTTTTATTCGGGGTTAGCCAGTCCTCTCTTTCACGGCTGCAGCTGGTTCAAAACGCCGCTGCTCGAATGCTGAGAGAGAACACATCACACCCATCCTGGCTTCCCTCCACTGGCTGCCTGTTTGTTTTAGGGTTCAGTTTAAGATTCTTGTATTTGTTTTTAAATCCTTGAATGGTCTCGCCCCGCCTTACCTCTCAGAGCTTCTCTCTCCCTACACTCCTCCTCGGTGCCTCCGGTCTGCTGATCAGCTGCTCCTGGAGGTACCGAGAGCTAAGAGGAAGTGTAGAGGGGATCCAGCCTTCTCCATTTCTGCCTGAAAGCTTTGGAACGCTCTGCCTTTTAACATTCCTGATGCGTCATCTATGTCAATTTTTTAAAAAATTAGCTTAAAACCCATTTTTACAGTCAACTTTTAACTTTTAACTGTTTTTACTTTGTTCTTACTCTGTTTTTAACTCTTTTACTGACTTGGTTTTTAGTTGTTTTGTGCTTGTATTTTATCTATCAGTGTTCTTGGTGTTTTAATGTAGCAGTCAGCCTGCGTTAAAGCGCTTTATAAATAAACTTGATTTGATTTGATTTCTTCTTTGATTTACTCTAACGTTTCAGCGTCTGGATGAATCTGACGGAATGATTCTGAGATTTTGTGTTCAAGCGTCACCAACGACGCCTCGGGTGTTCGAGAGTAAAAGAGGTTCTGGAAGCAACCGGACCTTCACCTGTGACGGACAGGTGAGCCTCAGATGAAGCTCCACCTGCTTCAGCAGGTGTGAAAGTTCACCTGAACTCAAGTTTGGACCAACAGGAGAACTCCGGTCCTCCTGGGAACCGGACTCAGTTCCTGACTGTCTTATCCGCTGGTTTGGAGAGTGAAGAGCTTCCCACAAATCCCACAAATGAGATTCCCTGATCCTCCAGCTAATCCTTCATTCCTGGGGGGGGGCTTCTCTGTCAGAGCTTCAGAGGTTTTTCTGTGTTTTTTTTCCCGGGGCCACGGACAGGTGTCACCACCTGTCTGATCTGCCGTGTGACTCACTGCAGTCGGTTGGTGGGCGGAGCCACGTGCAGTCGCTCTCGCCTCTTCAAGGATCTGCAGTGACACACGCCAAAGGAAAACATCTATCAGACGTGATCTTTGGCCTCCTTCATTCATCAGCAGAAACCTCTTCTGACTCTAAGTCCAGGAAAAATGCAGCTCGGAACACCGGACCGGGTCAGCCTTCTGTTCTACAGGGTCCATGGTTCCAACCTCCAGGGGTCAAAAACTTTCTGTTTCTGCTCATAAAAAACTTGTTTTGGTTTCATCCCTGAACTGATCATTTTTTTGATTGACAGGTCAACACTTCTCTCTCTTAACTCTGACCCACATCACGAACTATTATTGGACGCTTTGTGTATGTTAGCCAAAACTAAATATTAGCTAAACTCCAAACCTCAAAAACCTTGATAAATGCCAACATAATTCAAAAAGCTAGCAGAATATAACTTTCACCTTTACTAAACTCCGCCTCCATATAATAAAAATTAATGATTAATCAACTATTAAATAATTAGTTAACAGCTCTAGTTTCCACTGCTGTTCCAAGGTCAGATCTGTGTCTAGGGCCGGCCCTGGGCATTGGCCACCTAGGCAGCCGCCTAGGTCGAGGAGGTGCAAAATTGCACTAATAGTATATTATTATTACTATTTTTTAATTATTATAAAGTTTGACACACGACTTATTTAGTGTAAAAATAAAAAACAAATGTAAAAGTAACTAAAACAAGTTACTGGATGTAATCAGTGACTCCGCCCCTCTTAGTGCTTCTTTCAAACATTAAGGACAGTAAAAGCAGAGGAAGAAACTCCGGCTCACAGCAGAGGTTTGTCTGTTTTTGTTTGGAAATTCTCTCTCTGCTGCATTTTGTTTGAAATAGATTCATTTAATTCTCGATCTACAGTTTTTTTTCTCACACCTTATAGCGTGCTTGTCTCTATGTGGGACGTAAGATTATTTTTTGCCATGAAGCCCAGGCCGACCCATCTGTGACCTTTGACCTACAGCAGGTCCTGAGGTCTCCATGCCAGCGCCGGTTCTGCGCGTGCAGGAGCTGGTACCTTAGAACTGTTGGTTCTGGGAGGGGCGGCGGGCGCGCTCTCCGCCGCGTCGCTGCCGTCGCCGTGACCCTCGCTGAGGACGGCGAGCAGAGAGCGCAGCTGAGGCACCGTGATGGTGCTGTTGTCCCCGTAACGGGCCAGCAGGTCCTGCAGAACCTGAGCGGCCGACTGCGCCTCGCCCTCCACCTGAGCCGTCATCCGCCCGACGGAGGCCAGCAACACGACCACGGCCAGGACGAACGCCGGCGGCGGGCGGGGGAAGGTCGGGCGTCCGTGAGCGCGCCGGCCGAGCATGATGTTCTCTGTGGACGAACGGCGAATCTGGAAAACAGAACAAATCGGTTTACAGGGGGGGGGACTTCTTTGTTTTAACACTAGGGGGAGCTAGATTCAACGGATTCTTCTGGAAAGATTAACATGAACGTTAGCGTGAAAGCATTAAGCTCCATGAGGTTTTCTTCATCAGTGAATGATGAACCGATGTAGAGAATGCATACTGCCCCCTGCTGGTGGGGTTTACATGTACGCTCAGGTGGACCTAATAACTTCAAGCTTTCCTTTAAGTCTCCAGTGAATCCGGGTGATAAATCTCTGCAGAGTCGACAGGATCAAATTTCTTGGACTCTTCTCAAACACAAGAGCCTTCAGCGAGAACCTTAAGGTCAAACTCCTACCTGACAAAGCTCACCTTTTCTCTCTGAAACCAGCCAGCGGCTCGCGTCTCCTCCAAACCCAGAGGCTCCGAGATTCTCCGGGATTCTCAGGTCACCGGAGGAGATGCAGTCAGCGGAGAGAAGAAAAGCCTCCAGCAGGGCAGAGGGCTGTGGACACAAGTGGATCGGATCTAAGGTTACAGGAACAAAGAGACGGGGGGGTGGGGGGGGTGGGGGGTGGACAAGGAACAACAGCTCTCAGAAAAAGACCTGACATGGAAACCATCATGACACTCGTTTTATATCAGGATTTCAAAGATAAAGTTCTGCTGATTTCAGCTCAGCCTCATTCATGAGGGCTGATGAGCTGGAAGTCTCTCCTTTTGACCTGTCTGTCTGGATGGAGGACAGACAGACAGACCAGAAGACCTTCTGTGTCTCTTTGCTGAGTTTTCTCCCCCATGACCAGCTTTGAAGGTGACAGGGCCGCTTCCTGTTCATCAGACTAAATGTAGAACTTTTCACAGACATCCGATTAAACCCAGAAAACAAACTTCTAAACCTTCAGAATGGCACCAGCCAGCAGGAAGGAGGTCAGAACAAACAATCGTAAAGCTGAGAAAATCACTGAAGATGAAAAACAACTGAAGGTATAACCAACAGCTATGGAGGAAACCACTTTCTAGAAGCTCACTGAGAATCGTGTAGAAAAAACTCTCAAGTGATAAATAATCAGAGGTCCAGCCTGTTCTAAAGTTAGTGAAACCACTGGAAGTGAAGGAATTCAAATCAAAGGCGCCTTAGATTCTTGTTGGTAACATTTTGGCTTTAACTGCCTGAAAAACAGCTGGAGAGAGTTCAGACAAAAGAGAAAGAAGCTGGAAGACGCCGGAACAAACAGCAATCTCTCCTCAGCTGAGCTCAGAGTAAACTCAGACAATCTTCAGATGTTCTCCTGCATCAGACAGAGGACATTAACTACGACGCAGACGGACAACGACCACGAGCCAACAGCCAGAATCAGTCTGGAGGACGAACCGCGACGACGGGTTTATCTCTGAGTTTGAAGGCTTTTCCTGCAGGTCACGGAGCGCTCTGGAGCCTGTTCTAAAGTTAGTGAAACCACTGGAAGGGAAGGAATTCAAATCAAAAGGCGCCTTAGATTCTTGTTGGTAACATTTTGGCTTCAACTGCCTGAAAAACAGCTGGAGAGAGTTCAGACAAAAGAGAAAGAAGCTGGAAGACGCCTGAACAAACAGCAATCTCTCCTCATCTGAGCTCAGAGTAAACTCAGACAATCTGCAGATGTTCTCCAGCATCAGACAGAGGACATTAACCACGACGCAGACGGGCAACGACCACGAGACAACAGCCAGAATCAGTCTGGAGGACGAACCGCGCCGACGGGTCTTATCTCCGAGTTTGAAGGCTTTTCCTGCAGGTCACGGAGCGCTCTGGAAAAACCAGACGGGATTCACATGAACCTTCTCTGATGTTCACTTCCAAAGGTTTTTGAAAACACTCAGAGACTCGCTTTCTTTGCAGATGATCCGATCTTTCGTGTTAGTGCGGGACACTACACTGAGGATCAATAGTCCAAATATCTGATATGCCCCAAGGGTTCAAGTCTGGAAACAGAAACACATCGGGATTCCTTGCTGGGAGAATCCCGGTGAAAGGTGGTGGTTTTATCTGGAAGTGAGTTGTTTCCAGCAACGCCGTGAGCCGGCTGTCAAAACACGCCAGACACTGAGGTCCAATCAGAGGCCTGTTTGGGGTTAAAGAGATAAAGACGGCCCGCCTCGTGACCCCAGACGCCTCCTTAGCACCTCCTTCCCAGAAGGAATTCCTCTGTCGGAGAAGGATCTGGACTCGCCATCGTCTGGTTAATCAGCAGGAGGTCCGGGTCCTCCGGCCGGAATACCATCGCCCCGTGGAGAAGCTCTGCATTCTTCAGTCCAGCTTCTAGAACCATCTCAGTATCTGGAGGAGCAACAGACTCCGCCTCCAACCTCCTGAAGATGGAGATTCACAACGGACCAAATAATCTCCAACCACAAAGGTTCACTGACAGGAACACCAGCAGCTGGACGTTCTAATCCCAGAGAACAATTCCACAACCGAAGCCACAGCGGCGCAGAAGGACGGTCTGCTCCGGACGGTCTGCTCCGGACCGTCTGCTCCGGACGGTCTGCTCCGGACGGTCTGCTCCGGACCGTCTGCTCCGGACCGTCTGCTCCGGACGGTCTGCTCCGGACCGTCTGCTCCGGACGGTCTGCTCCGGACGGTCTGCTCCGGACGGTCTGCTCCGGACCGTCTGCTCCGGACCGTCCGCTCCGGACCGTCCGCTCCGGACCGTCTGCTCCCGGACCGTCTGCTCCGGACCGTCCGCTCCGGACCGTCCGCTCCGGACCGTCTGCTCCGGACGGTCTGCTCCGGACCGTCTGCTCCGGACCGTCCGCTCCGGACCGTCCGCCTCCGGACCGTCTGCTCCGGACCGTCTGCTCCGGACCGTCCGCGTCCGGACCGTCTGCTCCGGGCCGTCTGCTCCGGACCGTCTGCTCCGGACCGTCTGCTCCGGGCACAAAGATCTTACCTGCAGGACAATCTGTCCCATCGACGATCAAACGAAAGAAGCAGTTCAGGAAAACGACATCAGAGACAAAGCTTTAGGAACGCTTCCTGAAGAAAACGAATGAAGGAACGCTTCTTCTGGACAAACCAGGAGAACCGCCGTCCTCCGACATCTGCTGGTACCGTCATGGATGGAGGTCCGTCAGCTGGTACCGTCAGCTGGTACCGACATCTGGAGGTCCGTCAGCTGGCCTCAGGTCTTCCTGCGGCGCCCTCTCACGCCTCCACCCTCTAAAACCATCTGCAGGTGAAGCTGCACCCTCAGCAACCTACACCCGTCATTAAGGTCGCCTCCAACGCCGTCATTACATGAGCCAGCGAGCTCGCGGGCACGCCGCAGACCGGCGAGCGCTCACTGAGCGCGCTCAGTTCATCCCGAGGGCGCAGCTAACGAGCACCCACCATCAAATGACAGGGTTCAGGAAACCCAACCCCCCCTCCTTACCCAGAAACCACCAAGAACAGGAAACTGCGTCCCACACGAACCAGCACCAGAACTGCTGGTCCAGCGGACCCGTTCTTTTACACTAGAACCTCCAGGGTTCTGGCCATAACTGTGTTTCTAACAGAACTGCTGACCCGGCTGAAGGAGCTCATGTCTGTGTTTAACCACAGAAGAAAGAAACCTCAAAGTTCTTCTCCTCTTCCTAGAACCTGAAGCTCCGACTGATCTGATACAGAGGTCCAGACCCAGAACCTCTCCTCCAGTTGTTCTGGTGCTGAGAGATGAAGACATCAGAGCTGAGTGGGTCAGACTGGAGCAGCTCCATCAGAGGATGTGAGGAATGTGTTCAAGCCCAGATCACCAGCACCCGCCGCCGTGCTTTACCTGCGGTCAGAGGGACGGCGTCCTCCCGGATGCTGGAGAGATGTCCTCAAACATGAACCTCACCACGAAGTCCTTCAGGACCGAACTTCGAACCTTTGACAACCTGAAGACGGACTGCACATGCGCGAACAGGAATACTGACGTGTTTATTCTCTGATTACAGCTAAAACAAACCTCAGCTAGCTTCTCTTCGGCCGTTAGCTTACCAGGGATGATGACGTCACTCCGCACTCCTTCTGCTCCCCCAAACAGCAGAGGCACGCGGTCTGACCCCGAATCCGCGCGGCTTGGAATCCGCGGTTCGTTAATCTGCGCACGAGCCGCTGCCGCTGCCTGCTTCTGCCCGCTGCTGGAAACACTGAGGAGCAGCGGCGCGTGCAGGATGTGATAGGTTCATGCTCGGTGATGACGTCGATGGATCTGAGTGTCTGTGCTTCAGAGAGCGCGTGTTCCACCCTGCGGTCAACTCTGGTACTGCATGCGTGTAATAAACATTATATTATATTATATTATATTATATTATATTATATTATATTATATTATATTATATTATATTATATTATATTATATTATATTTATTATTTATTATATTATATTATATATATTATATAATTATTTATATTATATTATATTATATTATATTATATTATATTATATTAATACTTACATTATATTTATATATTTTCACCAGATCTGCAGACACATTCATATTTTCACAGATTTAAACCACTTTACACTAAAACATAGTCTTAGCTGGAGTCTCATGTTGTTTCTCCCTCTCCACGTCTCTTTTCTTTCTAAAAATTGAGTTCCTCCATCACTAATCATCTTCTCACTGTCCAAGAGCTCAAACAGTCTGATACTTTTTGCCACGTCATCTCCAATACTCCTCCAGACTTCCACAGGTCTGTCATCAGGACTGCATTTCCTCTCTTCATCCTCTTCATCCTCTCTTCATCCTCTTCATCCTCACTGATCTCTGCTGCCTCCTGCTCCGCCTCTCTTCCTGTTTTCTAACATGTTTCTCATTTAGCAGCTCTTTAAAGTTCTGCTACCATGTGGAACCTTTCGTCGCCCTTCCATCTGTTTCTCTGACTCACCTGTACAGATCTAACTCTCCCTCTTTGTGTCCAACCTGTCATACAAGCTGTTTGACCTCTGACCCTTCCATCCTCTCTTGCATCTCCTTGTTCTTTTGTCCTTTCTTAACAAACACGTCCTGAACATTTGGTCCATCCTCCACTTTAGTCTGCTCTAAACAACACTCTTCTCCTCCGTCATGCTCCTTTCTATTCTAGGAAAACCTCTTCTACACTGACCTTTCTATTCTTTTAGATCAGTTCATCTCTCTGTCTGTGATCTTGTCCTGAACATCAAACTTCTCCATCATTTCCTCTACATCCTTCACCAACATCTCTGCTCCAATCACACTCTCTCTCTTCTCTAGATACTCTGAACTTCCATCTTCAGACCCAATCTTCACCTCCAGAACATTCTTATCAAACTCCTCTTTCTAGATTTCTCCTCCTGTGTTCCTCTCTCCATCTGGTCTCCGGATCCAGGACATCCACAGTCCTTCTGTCTATCATGTCCACCAACCCCCAAAGTTCCTTCATTTAAAGTTCTGCTGGTTCTGATCCAGAATGAAAGTTCTGGTCATCAGTCACAGAACTGCACTGGCTGAACATGAAATGACATTCCTGACAAAACTCTCTGCTTTCACATGAACTTTCGTGTTTTTTGTCCATTTGTGTTGTAGAATCTTTGGAAAATTCTTTTCATTTCTCTGTAGACATTAGATTAAATTCAACAGTTTTATTTGACTAAAAATGAATCATAAACTTGAACAGAAGAGAGTGAATCCATCATCTGAATGAAGCAGCACGTTTAAACCTGATGGATGTTAAATAACATTTATGAAAACCTTCATGTCAAAAATAATCTAAACAACAGAAAGTTCAGTTTTTTTTCATTCATTTATAATTATTATTAATCCTAAAATACTTTAGTTATCATAATATCAGAAATTATATATTAGAAAACACGTTTCAAATTGGGACCAAAGTCACTTCAGAAAACAATGAACTCTCTTGTAAAGATGGGCGGGGCAGAAAGAACCCCCTGCTTCCGCCTACGTCATGACGCCTCGGTCGGACGTTGTGTTGATTGCGGAAGTGGTCACGCGCTGTTGTTGTGGCTGGCTGCCGCTCTTTGAAGCCTGCAGGGCGGATAAGAAGGCATCTCCCCGCTGCATGCGGCCTTCTGGGAGCTCCAGCTTCACGGCTCGGTCAGGTAAGGCGAACGGCGGGGCTCCGGTGCCGGTTCCCGCCGCGGGGCCGCGTTAGCCGCGCTAGCATGGCTAGCGCCGCAGCGGTTGGTGGGCGGGAGGCCACGGATCTCTGAGTTATCATGGAGTTAAACGTCCGAAAGTCCAACAGTGATTAAAAACGTGTTCAGAGTGAATGTGTGGTTTTGTTTAGCTGCGTGGCAGATGAAGGAGCGTCCAGCCCGGGATTTGAACCCGGATCTGTTGTTCCTGCTCATCATAACACGCGGGGTCCCCGCGCGCCTGTAAACCCGGATCTGGTCCCCCATCAGTTCTTCAGACTGTTCTGAACTCGACTAAAGAGCATAGTGGTTCAGTTCTCCGGTCATTTTGAGTAAAAACGTTTCGATTTTCATTCATTTCTGATCCTCAGCTCCACTCAGATCATGAAGATGTTCTACATCTGCAGGTTGTAAAAACCCAAACCAGCAGATGTCCTACAGGATGATCCGTTTCTGTTCCAGGAAATCTGCTGTCAGACGTGTGCAGAGCTGCAGGCGTGCTGCTGCACACGCCTGTCAGACCTCCACGCCTTTATCAGGGCTGCACCTCTGGAGATAAAGTTCACGAGTCGTGATGGCAGCGATCGTGCTGACCAGGGACTTTCTGCTGATTTTGATCGGGACGGCTTCAGGGGGATCCTGAAGACGGTCCAAAGACTTCACGGTGTCTGGACCGTCCCACCACGGTCCACCACTGGCGCCCGGCCCCTCTAAAAACAAATGTCTCCTCCGTCCTGTTCTCAGGACGCTAACGTGAGAGGAACCATTTCCGTCTTCAGGTACTGACGCTTCCAGCAGTCCATCACTACACCTGTGGCTCCTAACTTCTAACGTGGAGCCAACCTTTACTCCATCAGTGACTCCGCCCACAGGGAAGGGCACCATGGCAACCATGCAAATGTGCAGCCGGTGACCTTTTCCCACATAGATCATGATGGATTCATGGAAGCTGTTCCGTTTGGATCAGGAAAGTCCTTCAGAGCTGTTTGAGGACGGTCTTTTCTGGACCCCCTCCCTCCATGTGGTCACATGGGGGGTTTGGAGACAGACCGCTGCCTCTGTGCAGAATCTAAACGGGTCTTCCTTGTTGTTGTGTTGGAATGCAGCTTCAGAGGAGAACGATCCTCTGCGGTGTTGGACCGTTTCTGATGAAAATGTGGGTTCTGTTTGTTCTGATCCACTTTCTGATGGACTTTTGGAAGTTCTAACCAACATTCGTTACCCTGTAGCTCACATGTGTCAAAGTCAAGGCCCGGGGGCCGGATCCGGCCTCCCGGTAATTCTATCCGGCCCTCCAGATCATTTTATTTTATTGTTATTAAAGGCCCGATGTTATCTTGCTCTATTTCTAACTTGTATAATTTAACAAAATATATTTTTTTATGAAGAGTAAAATATCGAAAGTTATTCATGTTTAAGTTGATTTATTCTGGAATAATATTCCTGCCTTTTTATTATTCATAATTATGTTAAAAACGTTAGTTTTAAATTTTTAAAAATTTGCTTTTTTGCTAGCTTTTTGGAGTATTTTTTCATTTACTATGATTTTTTTTCTGCTATTTTGGAATTTAGCTAATATTTTAGCTACATGCTAGCTGTTTTGGCTAATTTAGGCTTTAAAAAAGTTTTTTAGGCTAGTTTGGAGTAAGGCTAATATTTATATAGTAGCTGTTTTGGCTAATCTAGTCTTTTTTCATTTTTTTAGGCTATTTTAAAGTTTAGCTCACATTTCATTTACATGCTAGCTGTTTTGGTTGGTTAACTTAATTATTATTATTTTTTTTTAGTTTTTTAGGCTAATTTGGCATTTAGCTAATAATTTAGCTAGCTGTCGGCTTCAGCGTTTCAGCTATTAGCTTCAGCGTTTTCAGGTATTAGCTTCAGCGTTTTCAGCTATTAGCTTCAGCGTTTTCAGGTATTAGCTTCAGCGTTTTCAGCTATTAGCTTCAGCGTTTTCAGAAGCTTGTTTTTCAGCTATTAGCGTTTTCAGCTACTTCAGCTATTCATTATTCAGCGTTTTCTATTGCTTCAGCATTTTCAGCTATTAGCTTCAGCGTTTTCAGCTATTAGCTTCAGCGTTTCAGCTATTAGCTTCAGCGCAGCTATTAGCTTCAGCATTTTCAGCTATTAGCTTTCATTTTCAGCTATTAGCTTCAGCGTTTTCAGCTATTAGCTTCAGCGTTTTCAGCTATTAGCTTCAGCGTTTTCAGCTATTAGCTTCAGCGTTTTCAGCTATTAGCTTCAGCGTTTTCAGCTATTAGCTTTCAGCTTTAGCAGTTTAGCTTGCTTTAGCTATTAGCTTCAGCGTTTTCAGCTATTAGCTTCAGCGTTGTAAGCTATTAGCTTCAGCGTTGTAAGCGATGAATTTCAGCCTCTTCAGTTGTCAGCATTAGCATCTTGAGCGGCCAAATTCAGTTTACAGCATTCACACTAGAATTATTGCAGGTAATATATATTCTAGTTCATAATTATGTTTAAAAGTTAGGGTTTCAAAGTTTTAAAAATTTAGTTTTAGGGTGTTTAATAAATGTTTGTCCCGTTCGGCCCGCGACCTAAGGTGTGTTTTGGATGTTGCCCCTCATGCGATTGAGTTTGACACCTCTGCTGTCGCTGCAGGTTTAACCAAAATGTTCTCAGTAGAGACCCGAGTGTCCTCTCGACCCGGTTGACGGTTCTGCTGAAGCCTCATTCAGAAGAATGCGGCTCCTCCTCTATGAAACCTGTTCTTCAGGTCTTCCAGGTTGAGGTGTCGCCATGGCGGACCACAACGACGTCAGGCTGCCGCCGGAGGAGCGCGTCCGCGCCCTCACCAAGAAAGGGAGCACGGTGGAGGTGAACGACGACGTCCCGCCCCGCCGGTACTTCCGCTCAGGCATGGAGATGATCCGCATGGCCAGCATCTACACGGAGGAGGGGAACGTGGAGCACGCCTTCCTCCTGTACAACAAATACATCACGTGAGGGTTTGCAGACGCCGCGCCGCCCAACGGCCAGCACAAAGCCTGACCACACTCTGCTCTTTTCTTCAAGGCTCTTCATCGAAAAGCTTCCGAAGCATCGGGACTACAAGACGGCCAACATTCCCGAAAAGAAAGATACCTTGAAGGTGGGAACTTGTCTGTTGGTCTTCCAGAAAGTTCCTGATCTGAACCTCAACCTTTTCTGTTCCTTCCTCAGAAACTGAAGGACGTGGCCTTTCCCCAGGCCGAGATCCTGAAAAAGGCTCTTCTGAGGAGATTTGAAGAAGAGCATGCTCAGTATCAGATCAAGAAGGTTCTAAAAACGGCTTTCTCTGCATGACGTTCCTTCAAACGGCAGAATTCTGCAGCAGATCTACATCCAGAA
Source organism: Oryzias javanicus (assembly GCA_003999625.1). Lineage (NCBI taxonomy): Eukaryota > Metazoa > Chordata > Actinopteri > Beloniformes > Adrianichthyidae > Oryzias > Oryzias javanicus. Next base: position 898,689 of record CM012445.1, read on the forward strand.
ACCGTCAAGAATCCTCAAACTGGTGCGTGTTTTGTGCTCAGAAGGCGCAGGAGGAGGCCATGGCGCTGGAGCAGTCCCGGCAGCGCGCGATGGACGCCGAGCGCGAGCGCGTGGCCGACATGCAGCGGCGGCAGCGCGAGCAGGAGCAGTTCAGCGCCTTCGAGGAGATGATCCGCCGCCAGGAGCTGGAGAAGGAACGCCAGCGGGTGCTGCTGGAGTTCGCCACGCCGGCCGCGCCCTCTCCTGACACGCCCCTCATTCCCGAATCCAAGGCCCCCCGCAGGTCTCCCCCACCGCGCCGCAGAGTCCGGGGGACCTTTCGGGGAACTACCGGCAGCCCGTGACCACCGGCACGCCGGGCCCGCCCACCTTCGACCGCTCGCTCAAGCCGGGCTCTCTGGTCAGCCCCGAGAACAACAGTAAGCCGTGGACCCCCCCCAGAATGTCGGTGCGTCCGGGACGTCTGTGGCTCAGCCGGTTCCTCTCTGCAGACTCCATGGTGGACGCGCTCCGGCAGCTGGCCGTTCCTGCAGAGGTCTGCCGCAGCTTCCTGAGGTTAGCCGAGGCTAACACCAGCCGCGCCGTGGAGACCTGCGGCATCCTGTGTGGGAAACTGGTGAGACGCTTTCGCACACGCATGGAGACACGCACACACGTGTGTGTCAAAGTCACGGCCCGGGGGCCGGACCCGGCCCTCCAGATCGTTCTATTTCGTTATTATGAACGACTCGATGTTATCTTTCACTCATGTTTTTATGGAGAGTAAAATATTGAAAGTTATTTAAGGTTTAAGTTGATTTAATCTGGAAAAATATAACTGCCTTTTTATTATTCATAATTATGGAAAAAAGTTACAGTTTTAAAGTTTTTAAATTTTGAATTCTGCAGCTTTTTGGACAATATTTTGGCATTTGCTGTTTTGGAGTTAAGCTAATGTTTTACCCACATGCTAGCTGTTTTGGCTAATTTAGGATTTCTTTTTTTTTTTTTAGGCTGTTTTAGAGTTTAAGTATTTTTTTAGCTACATGGTGGTTGTTCTGGCTAAGCTACTTTTTGTTGTTGTTTTTTTAGTCTAATTCTGCATTTAGCAAATATTTTAGCTAGCTATCAGCTTCAGCGTTTTCAGATATCAGTTTCAGCATCATCAAATGCAGATTACAGCATTCACACTAGCATTATCGCAGTTAATCCTTTATATCTAGTTCTTAATTATATAAAAAAGTTGCGGTTTTAAAATTTCGTTTCAGACATAATGTGTGTTTTTGAGTTTGACTCCGATTTCTGTCCCCACGATGTCATAATTACCAACATACACACACCTGAAAAAGATTCCCGTCAGCTGAACTTCCAGACCCCGCCCCCTCAGTCCATGACCTTTTCTCTTCCTCCTTCACCGTTTCAGACCAGAAACGCGTTCACGGTGACTCACGTCATCGTCCCGAAGCAGTGCGGCGGGCCGGACTACTGCGACACGGAGAACGAGGAGGAGCTCTTCCTCATCCAGGACCAGCACGACCTCATCACGCTGGGATGGATCCACGTGAGTCACGGGACACACATCTGAGTGGGGCGTGTCCTCAGCAGTTGGCTCCTCCCCTTAGGTCATTTCAGGAGGCGGGTGGACGTGCGGTTCGGGTGAGTTCTGCGTCTCATGACCGTGTTCCCCGCAGACACACCCCACACAGACGGCCTTCCTGTCCAGCGTGGACCTCCACACTCACTGCTCCTACCAGATCATGCTGCCGGAGGCCATCGCCATCGTCTGCTCGCCAAAGTTCAACGAGTGAGTCCCTCCGCGCCGCCGGCCTTCCCGTGTCCGCGCTGTGTTCTGACCCGTCTCTCTGTCAGGATCGGCTACTTCAGGCTGACGGACCGCGGGACCGACGAGATCTCCACGTGCAAACAGAAAGGCTTCCACCCCCACAGCAAAGACCCGCCCCTTTTCACGGTGAGTCCGAGCGGGCGGCACCAAGCCGCCGCACAGGTGCATTCTGACTGTCCCGTTCTCCGTTCTGCAGCACGCCGCTCACGTCACCATCACGTCGGACAGCGTGTCTGTGATGGATCTGCGCTGATCCGTCCGCTCCGACTCGGACTCTTTTATGGCAGTACGGACTTGGGGGGACGGACGCGGAGCGGGAGCGGAGCGGCTGATCTCTGCGAGCAGAACCGAATCCCACAACATGCACTTTTCCAGCAGCGCCCCCTCCCCCTCCCCATTGTTTCTGTTTTTAAAACCGTGACGGCTGACACCATGAACCACACATGGTTCGGAAGGAAAGATGAAGTGCCAAGGCCGGGACCCCCCCCCCCCCCCTCCCCTCCTTAATTTTGCAGTGGTTTTGTGTTAAAGCGGCGCTAACTCAGGTGGGCTTCATGTTTCACACCACATCACTCCGGAGTGTCCTTGACCAACAGAGTTTAGGCTGAAAATGAACCTGGTCAAAACGGGGACACGCCCCCTACCTCACCTGGTTTGGGGGGGCAGCTATACCTGTTTCAGAGGACATTAGAGCGATTAGCCATAATTATCAATAAAATGCCTACAAACGAGGACGAGGTGTGAATTCACTGTCTTCTGATTACAACTGGAGGGGGGGGGGGGCTTCTGTGCGTTTACTGTCCATGGTTCTCAGGTTCTGGGAAAACTTCAGGTGAGTCGCCATCAGTCATCCAGATAAATTCTGACCTTACCTGGAAATAACAGGTGTGAGACACAAACTGCTTCTAAACTCTGTCTCGAGTTCAGTGTCATCGTCGGGGGTTTATCATCTGCCGGTAACACAAACGTGTAGCAGCAGACAGTCTACAGCATGTGTCAACGTCAAGGCGGGGGCCGGATCCGGCCCTCCAGATCATTTTTAGTAATGTTATTAATGACTGGATGTTTTCTTCAGCTCATTTCTAACTTGAATAATTTTGACAAAATATATTTTTATGGATAGTAAATATTTTAAAATTATTTAAGGTTTAATTTATTTGATTTAATTTTTGGTTCATTTTGGAGTTTAGCTAATATTTAAGCTACAAGCTAGCTGTTTTGGCTAACTTAGACTTTTCTTTTTAACTTGTTTTTAGGCTGTTTTGGAGTTATGGCTAATAGTAGTACGGTTGCTATTTGGGGTAATTTAGACTTTTTTTGGTTGTTTGAAGTTTAGCTATTTTTTTTAGCTACATGCTAGCTAGTTTGGCTAACCTAATTCGTGTTTGTTTTTCTAGGCTCATTTGGCATTTAGCTAATATTTTTAGCAGGATTTCAGCTATCAGCTTCAGGATTTTTAGCTATTGACTTCAGCATTTTCAGCTTCAGTGTATTTAGCTATTGACTTCAGCATTTTCAGCTTCAGTGTATTTAGCTATTAACTTCAGCATTTTCAGCTTCAGTGTATTTAGCTATTAACTTAAGCATTTTCAGCTTCAGCGTTTCAGCTATTAATTTTAGCGTTTTCAGCTATCAGCTTCAATATTTTTAGCTAACAATTTCAGCATCTTCAGCTTTCAGCACTAGCATTTTCAGTGGCCAGATTCAGCTTACAGCATTCATACTAGCATTATCACAGGTAATGCTATATATCTAGTTCATAATTAGGTTCAAACGGTTTTAAAGTTTTAAAAATGCACTTCAAGATCGTTCAATAAATGTTTATCCGGTTCGGTTCGCGACCTCAGGCGAGTTTTGGATTTTGCCCTGTGTGATTGAGTTTAACACTCCTGGTCTGAAGCTTTCAGGAGTTCCTGGTGTTTAAAGCTTTTTTTACATTCCTCTCATTTCTGTCTAAAACGCATTTTAAATAAAATGATTTAGTTGCCGCTGTTTACTAAAAATATTCCAAAAAGATCGTGGAAATGAAACGTTAAAATCTTTATTCTGTTCTGGATGACTGAACCCACCGGATGTGCTTCACCACAGAGTCAAACGCTGTTGAATCTTCTTCCGGTAGGCGGCAGCAGAGTGTCACTTCACGAGCGTTTGGAGGACGAAGAAGAGGCTTAAGCTAGCTGGTAAAGCAGACTGTTTTGCTGGTGAAGGGTCTGTTTTGAGCGGCTTTCTCCTGGACTGCGTCTGTTCCCGCGTACGGAGTAAAGATGGGGAAGAGACAACACCAGAAAGATAAAATGTGAGCCTTTCAAACGCGGTTGGTTTGGTCGTGTTAGCTCACGTTAGCTAGCAAGCTAACTCGCGTTAGCTCGTTTCTGCTGGATGTGAAAGGATTTGAATTTGTTTTGAAATCTCCCTTCAGGTACATCACATGTACAGAATATACCAACTTCTACGGCGGGAAGAGGAGCGGTGAGTCTTCTTCTGTGGTTTAATTAGCCTCTCAGGTTCCGACGTTGTTGGTGTTTTTGGATCGTCGGTTTCCAGCGAAAAACCACTGAAACGAGCGTAGATCCGGTTGTGTCGTTCAGTCTGATTGTTGTCAAAGCTGGAGTCAGATCCCAGAACCTCGCAGATCTTCTGACATTCGTCTCCTGCTGGAGATCCTCCGGTTCTCTTTGCTCCTCCGTGGTTCTGGTCCATTCTGAGAAACGCTTTGGGTCTGAAGGTGGACAGGTGGATCTTACCTGATGGTGTTGATGCTATTATTGATAGGGCTGCCACGATTAGTCGACTAATCGACTATTAAAATAATCGACAACTAATTTAATAGTCGATTAATCGTTACTTTATATTGTATGAAGTCAGAGTGTAGTAAAGTTGAAAGTTATAATAGCATTCTGCTAGCTTTTTGGAATATTTGGCATTTATTAAGGTTTTTTAGGCTATTTTGGAGTTTAGCTAATATTTCAGCAGCATGCTAGCTATTTTGGTTAACTTTAGTTTTTTTACGTTTTTAGGCAACTTTGAGTTTAGCTTATATTTCAGCTATATGCTAGCTGTTTTGGCTAATATAGGATTTTTCAGTTTTTTAAGGCTAATTTGGAATTTAGCTAAAATTTCAGCAGCATGCTAGCTATTTAGGCTAACTTTGGCTCTTTTTATTTTGGTAAATTTGGCATTTAACTAATATTTTAGCTGGTTATCAACTTCAGCGTCTTTACATCCAGTTTGTGCATGACCCGATTAGTCGACTATTCGGAAAAAATAATCGGTGATTAGTCGACTATTAAAATAATCGTTTGTGGCAGCCCTAATTATTGAACATGACGAGGTTTAGTCTTTAGGTTTATGTCCACGCACGACCTTTTCCTTTAGGAATCCCGGATTCTTCCTTTAAACGTTCCTGTCATATTCACAGCCTCTACTTTGCTTTATTCCTCCGCAGAAATCCCACAAGCAAATTTCCGGAGGCTTCCGTTTGACCACTGCAGGTAAGGCGGACGGGGGGCGGGTCGGTTCTGGACGTTTGGGTCTGAGGTGCTGAGCGCCGTCTCCCTGTTTCCAGCTTGTCGCTGCAGCCGTTTGAGTATCCTGTCTGCACGGAGGACGGCGTGGTGTTCGACCTGCTGTGAGTCCATCTCCTCTCTTTATTAACCGACTGGAAAAGCAAACAGTCCTTCTGGTTTCATCGCTCTCCTCCTCCAGGAGCATCGTTCCATGGATAAAGAAGTACGGGACCAATCCCATCTCCGGGGAGGTGAGTCCTTTCAGTTCTGAACGGATTCTGTTAGAATAAAAAAAGACGTTTTTATGGCATTTCTTATCATTTCCTCCCTAACAGAAACTGGAAGCAAAGTCTCTGATTAAACTCAACTTTGCAAAGAACAGCGACGGTAGATCTTCTCACCCTTTCATCCTCCTCACTTCATCATCCGCTCTAGTGCTCCCACAAACGATTATTTTAATTGTCGACTAATCACCGATTATTTTTTCCGATTAGTCGACTAATCGGATCATGCACAAACTGGATGTAAAACACACATCTTAACCATTATTAGCTTTAAACAAACTAAAAACTAAATATATCCACACAAGCATTATCTGCAAAAATGCTTGTGTGAATGCTGTAAGCTGAATTTTGAAGCTGAAGCGAGTGACGACAGCGAAGATGCTGAAATTGATAGCTAAAAACACTAAAGCTGATAGCCACTAAAATATTAGCTAAATGCCAAATTAGCCTAAAAAATAATTAAAAACCTCAGCTGGCCAAAACTGCTAGCATGTAGCTGACATGTTAACTTAACTCCAAAATAGCCTTAAAAAAACTGAAAAAAAATCCTACATTTTTCAAAATAGCTAGCATGTAGCTTAAATATTAGCTAAATTCCAAACACCCTAAAAAACTTTTTTTAAAAAAAAGCTAAAGTTAGCCAAAACAGCTAGCATCTAGCTGAAATATTGGCTAAACAACAAATTAGCCAAAAAAACAGAAAAAAGCTTAAATTAACCAGAATAGCTAGCTTGTTGCTGCAATATTAGCTAAACTCCAAAATAGCTTAAACAAACCTTAATAAATGCCAAAATAGTCTAAAAAGCTAGCATATTTTTATTATAACTTTCAACTTTACTACAGCCTGACTCCATATATTATAAAGTAACGACTAATCGACTATTAAATTAGTTGTCGACTATTTTAATAGTCGATTAGTCGTCGACTAATCGTGGCAGCCCTAATCCGCTCTAGTATTGGCTCCTCCCCCTCCCTCTTTTTTTGTCACTCTTGCGTTCTGTTCACCCCCCCGCTCACTCTTCAGTTGTTAACTCGAGTCTTTTCTCTCAGGAAAGTTTCACTGTCCGGTTCTCTACAACGTTTTCACAAACAACTCTCACATCGTGACCAACAAGGTGACGGGGAACGTCTTCTCCTATGAGGTTAGTGGACCCCCCGCCCCCCGCCGACACCTGTGTTGTGGTACCTGAGCTCACACGGGTGCTCGGGTTCTGGTCTCAGACGAGGAGGCGCTGCTCATGGCCCCGCCCCCTTGTTTGGGAGCCGGTTCTGCAGCTCTGACCCAAAGTCGTTTCTTTCAGACAAGATGGCGGACAAACATGGTGGACTGAGCCACGACCCCATTATTATTTATTCATTTAAAATTAAAAAAAAAAACTCAGTTCAGAAATCTTTGATTCACACGATTTCCTTTTAAATTCTGCTTTCTGAGGTCCTGCTCACCTGTGGTCATGTTCCTGTGAGGTTTATCACACACAGTTAAGATCATTTATAAGAAATATGAATCAAATTCAATCATTTACAAACGTTTAAATAAATTCTACTTGCTGTTCTAAGCAGCAGTTGCAGTAAAACTCAAATAAATCTGAGAGTGACGCAGCTCCTGGTGGGTGATGGAGTCCTCCTCCTCCTCCTCCTCCTCAGGCTGTGGAGCAGCTTAACATCAAGACCAAGAGCTTTAAAGACCTGCTGACAGACGAGCCCTTCACCAGGAAGGACATCATAACCCTCCAGGTCAGCACAAGTCCGAGTCATTCTGCAAAAGCACAGTTTGGTTTTCTGATGGTTCCTGTGTCTGCAGGATCCAACAAACCTGGATAAATTCAACGTCTCCAACTTCTTCCACGTGAAAAACAATTTAAAAGTTCTGGATCCAGGTGAGGCGTCTGCAGAAACACGGATTCTGGAAGCTTCTGGGTTTGACGGATTTATCTTCTTCACTAAGACGAGGAGAAGGCCAAGCTGGACCCAGCGTACCATCTGAAGAGCACCAACCTGGAGACCAGGGAGACCTTAGCCGAGCTCTACAAGGAGTACAAAGGAGACCAGCTGCTGGCCTCCACCATGAAGGAGCCGGAGGCCAAGAAGACGGACAAACTCAACGCCGTGAGTAGAACCCAACCAACCTCATGTGGGAGTGGCCTAAAGATGGAGCAGATCCTGGACAGCAGTGGTGAGTCAGCCCCTCCCACATGCAGCTGAATGTGAAGAGCTGTTGTGGGCGGGACTTCATGAACGCGGCGAGCCGGCTGCTCTGGAACATCAGAGACGACAGACCAGAGCAGAACTTTGACAGTAAAATGTCTCGTGTGTTTGTTTGCTCGGCGAGCTCAGGAAGTGTGGCGTCTGCTCCCACCACTAGAGGGAGCCAGACCGCTTCAGGAGTAACTGAGGTGACAGGTCATCAGTCAAACCGGAGCAGCTTCTGCTCCTCAGTCTGGAGGAGGAGGAGGAGGAGGTGATGGTCGATGGATCAAACAAGGAGAAGTCTGAGCTTTCACAGTAACTGGAGCAGAAACGTGTTCAAGTCTGCGGCTCCACCTTCATTTTCTGCTCACTGAGCTGAAACGCCGTGTCAACGAAAGCGAGCGCACTTCCTCGTCCCTGAAGGGAGGGGCGTGTCTCCAGGTTGACATCCTGGTCTCCAGCTGTCGTTTAAAGATGTTTATTCATATTTGAACAACTATTGACTCGCATCATCGTCTGTGGTTGATGATCGATTTATGGTCGACCATGGTTCATTCTGATTGGATCTGAGTCACTGATCTAAAATGGATCAGAACATCTTGATCCAAACTTCCAGCAGTGACTCAGAGATCAATACCTGCTATTGAACTGATCAGGAGAAGTTTTCCTTGGATTTCTTCAAGATAATCAATGAAATCTGTGTACAAACGAACAGAAGTGAATATCAAATCCATTCACATTGGAGTTTGATCAAGTTCAGATGCTGTGTTTGAGTTTTTGTTTGTGTTGTTTTCTCGTTGTTTGTCGGGTTTCCTTGTCGTTGCCATGGAAACATGGCATTTATTTAAAATCTGTGCCGTCTTGTAGTTTAGTTCTGCTCTTGTTCTGTCTGGACTTTGAGAGAATACAGAAGCAGATGAGAAACTGAGTCCTTACAGAAGATAAAGTTGAACATGTGTTCCCCCCCCCCCAGGCCCACTACTCCACAGGCAGAGTTTCTGCCTCCTTCACCTCTACAGCCATGACTCCTTCAACCATCCATGAAGCCGGTAAGATGACGTCTCCGCATCACTGCTGCTCCTGGAGCGGACCGCGCGTGCAGCGGTCGACACCTTCACCTGCATACATCTTGTGTTTTTGTGGCAGACGCCATCGCCGACGACGCGGTGCGTTACCAGTACGTGAAGAAGAAAGGCTACGTCCGCCTGCACACCAACCTGGGAGACCTGAACCTGGAGCTGCACTGTGACAAGGTGAGGCCGCCGGGGGGGCGGGGTCAGACGCTCACTCGTTGTCGGGGCCGGCAGCCGATCGACCGGCGTGTCTGCAGACGTTCATGCAGACGCCGAGCTCATCATCAGGTGCAGGTGATGGTCTGAAATAGGGCTGGGCGATATGGGATTTTTTATATCACGATATAGCTTTTTAGATATTGCGCGATAACGATATTGATCACGATATAAACCAAATAACTATATTTGAACACTTTGTGGCTCAAAAATGAAATGTAAATTCATCAGCAGGTTGTTTACATTTAAATATTTATTTCCTATCACACTAAGAATAACAGATCCAATGGAAATAATGCAACTGGTTTTTTAATAACCAAGAATATATATATAAATGAACAAAAGCAAAATCTTTCAAGTTTCAAAAGTTTATGAAATATACTAAACTGTTTCTTCAGTTCCATTAAAAGACAAAGAATTAAGTCTACAAATAAATTCACATAACAAAAATGTATTAATGTACTAAAGTTATTTTTGTTGTATTTAGTAGGGGTGAAATGGATCACAAAACACACGGCTCGGATCGTGTCACGGCTTTAGCTTTAAGATCACAGTTCGGATCATTTTTTGGATCAGTAACAAGTAAAAAAAAACAAGAAAAAAGAAGATAAAAGTCTAAAATTACTTTTTGAAAAGTTAAAAAAGATATGTTTGAAAACAAAAAGTACTTAAAAGCATCAACGCACACATTTTGAACTTTGAACATAAACAAAACACGTATTTTCTGATTACATGTACATGTCTGGAGAGAGAAAGGAATGCTTCATATGCTATCCCACCAAATTAAACTGCAATTTTCAAATTAAACTTTAATTATTTTTGGTATTAATTGTTGTATTGAAACTAACTGTGGCAACATTTATTTAAATATGTCAAATAAGTATTATTAACCATAGCACATGTCCAGGTGACGCACTGCCATACCCGCGTTTTACTGGTGATTTTGACCCTAACGGCTTTCCATAGCTCTACCTTCCCCTGTTGCGTCTAGTCAGCTGGATGCAGGAGTGCGACAGCAGCCGCTCCTCACTGGAATGTCTCCTGAACTCCGACACGGAGATGTGTACCGATGTTTTTATTCAGCTCTTCAACATAAATCAATCTCTCAGTATCCGCGTTCTCCACGAAGAGTTCCAGAAAAGTTTTGACGGAAGTTTCTCCCACACTCAGCAACAGACTTTCTGATGACTGACAAGCATCAAATCTGACGCTTTTAAAACTAATACAGTGTACAAAAATTAAGTGGACGCCAAATGCAGTCGCCGTGGACAGACGATTGATTGTAATAAAGCGCGCGAGGTGCGCAGCGGCGGTTGCTGGTAGAAGTCGGCTCGTGCGCGTTTGTTTACCTTTATGCAGATGAAGGACGCGGAGTGGAGTCCAAGAAATGACAGAAATGAGAGCTAATAAACACAATCATTAGATACAAACACTTACTGGCGACTAACTCTCTAACTTTTACTCGTCAAATAGAGAAACTGTTCGCTAGCAAATGTTATTTGCGGACCTCTTCAAAATAAAAAGTCTATCCCACATATCAATAATTATCGTTTTTATCGCCCAGCCCTTAGTCTGAAACCAGGCGGAGCTCTGAGGTCTTTGAAGTGAGGTTGTCATAGCAACCGTGCAGTCATGAAGGATGGAAGTTCAGTTTGTTGAGTTTTTCCTGAACCCCCCAGGTCCCCAAAGCCGGAGAGAACTTCATCCGTCTGAGTAAGAAGGGTTACTACGACGGGACCGTGTTCCACAGGTCCATCAGGAACTTCATGGTGAGGAACAGGTGGGGGGGGCGGACCACGGCGTCTCCACCCTCTGAACTCTCTGCTTCTCTTTCAGATCCAGGGAGGAGACCCGACCGGCACCGGCACAGGTGGGCGAGCTCCGTGCAGACCTGAATCGCTTTAACCGATAAGATCTCTGAAGCTGCTAAATATACCGCCGAGGCATGAAGGGGGGCAGCGGACTGCTGGGCTGGTGGGGGGTCGGGGGCGTTCGACATAAAGTGAGCTCTGTGTCTTGTGGAGGCGCCCCCACCCCCCTCCCCCTCCCCCGGCAGGTTTATGAGGCTGCAGAATTTCTGGGCAAAAACAAAAACACGTCTTATGTTGATGGAAACGACCTTAAAACAGAGATTCTGGTTTGTTGACCGGGTTGTGTTCAAGTGATGCTGGAAGAATCAGAAAAACGACACACGAGTGCAGAATCGTTCTCTACGTCTGAATGAAGGTGCGCCACCTACAGGGAGACACCTGAACTGCAGGGAAGTAAAGCATCAATAGGATCATCAGAATCATGAATTAAATTGATCCTGATTAGATTCATATCACTTTCCTTTACTGCTGCTGTCGTGGTCGCCGCGTGTAACACGACACCACGCCGCTTCACGGATCATTCTGTCCGCTTTCTGTGGAAGAAAACATTTAAACCACAAAAACCACAAGAATAAAGTAACAAATGTTGATTATTTCTGTGACCATGTACAAGTCGGATAAATCCTTTAGAAGTGTGAATGATCAGAAGTGAAGCGTGAAGCGGAGGACGCTCGCTTCCACACGGCGCTTTCATTCCTGATGATCACTTCGTTGGGATTATCCCTGACGTAATTCCCGCGTCCGGCTGGATGCAGACCGGCGGGTCTCTCAGGAGATCGGCTCTCGCTTAGCTGGAGGCCAATGAGCTCCTGCGGCGCCTGAGTGACGGCTCGCAGCTGAGGGCTCGCCATGCGGCGCCGCCGTCCAGGACAAAGAAACGGAAACATTCATGAAAGGAACTTGGTTAACATGAGATCCTTTATGGATCAAAGCTGAGAAATGAACAGAAGCAGCTCGGCTTCAGCTGGATGGACCGCTCTACATCCCATAATATGCCTGTGCTAGAGTAAAAGGACGAGAAAGTCCTGCAGTCTGCGCGGGAAGCGGGAAGTTTCTGCACTTCCTTCCTGACAGGAAGCTGCTGGATCTCCTCAGATCTCCTCCTGATCTCATCAGATCTCGTCCTGATCTCCTCAGATCTCGTCCTGATCTCCTCAGATCTCCTCCTGATTGATCTCTCCTCTGATCTCCTCAGATCTCCCTCCTGAATCTCCTCAGATCTCTCGTCCTGATCTCTCCAGAATTACCTCGTCCTGATCTCCTCAGATCTAGATTCCTGATCTCCTGTCAGATCACCTCCTGATCTCCTCAGATCTCGTCCAGATCTCCTCAGATCTCGTTCCTGATCTCATCAGATCTCCTCCTGATCTCCTCAGATCTCGTCCTGATCTCCTCAGATCTCCTCCTGATCTCCTCAGATCTCGTCCTGATCTCCTCAGATCTCCTCCTGATCTCCTCAGATCTCGTCCTGATCTCCTCAGATCTCTCCTCAGAATCTTCCTCTGATCTCCTCAGATCCTCTTCGCTGATCTCCTCAGATCTCTTCTGATCTCCTCAGATCTCTTCCTGATCTCCTCAGATCTCCTCCTGATCTTCTCAGATCTCCTTCCAGATCTCCTCAGATCTCTTCCTGATCTCCTCAGTCTCCTCCTCAGATCTCCTCCCAGATCTCCTCAGATCTTCCTCCTGATCTTCCTCAGATCTCTCCTGATCTCCTCAGATCGCCTCCTGATCTCTTCAGATCGCCTCCTGATCTCCTCAGATCTCCTCCTGATCTCTCCTGATCTCCTCAGATCTCCTCCTGATCTCCTCAGATCTCCTCCTGATCTCCTCTCTCTCTCTGGTTCTCAGGAGGAGAATCCTTCTGGGGAAAACCCTTCCAGGACGAGTTCCGGCCTAACTTGTCCCACACGGGCCGGGGGGTCCTCAGCATGGCCAACTCGGGTCCCAACACCAACAAGTCTCAGTTGTAAGGAACCAATCACGGCTTCTGCACGCAGAAAGTTCATGTTTCATGTCTGGCATCTGTGAAGCGTGATATTTATTCAACCTGTGACCGTTGACTTTGGCGTCTTTCTCCTCCTCCCCTCAGCTTCATCACATTCCGGTCCTGCACCCACCTGGACAGGAAGCACACCGTATTTGGAAGGTACCTTTCTAGAGGCGGAGCCTCAGAGGTCAGGCTTTCATGTGACCTCCTGAAGTCTCTGCTGCTCTGCAGAAACACTGCTTCAGGCGGGTTCCTTCACCGCAGATCTCCACCGTGTTTGTCCTCCTCATCAGGAGGAAGAGGAGGAGTCTATCTCTGACTCCTCCTCTTTCAAACATCAGAAAATCCCATCTTTATTTATGCAACGTTTGTTACTGCAGCGTCCATGACTGTTCTTAAGAGAAAACGAAGAAGAAAAAATGTCTTCTGGTTAAATGAAGTTATTAATCAAAATAATAAAGATTCCACCTTAAGACGTCTTGATGGTTTCAGGGTCCAGAAGGACCCGGCCGCTCCACAGACCACGTCTCTGAGGATTTCTGATGCTCCATTCAGACTCCTTCAGGCTCCTCCTCCTCTCCAGAAGAGACCTTCTGGGAGGTCCTCGCGGTCTTCATTAGAGGAGCGTCCAGGTGTCTTCTCCTCAGGTGTTCGTGAGGAGTGGAGGAAGGCTTCATCAGGGCTGTGATGGTCAAACTGGGCGTGGCCTGCTCTAACTGGTGGTCTTCTCTGCAGAATCGTCGGTGGGTTTGAGACGCTCACGGCCATGGAGAACGTGGCGTGTGATCCTAAGACAGACAAGCCAAAGGTGGGCGGGGTTTCTACAGCACTGACCTTCACCTGGACCAGGTGTGAAGATGTGCTGATGTTCTGAAGCTTCTGACTGTCGTCCAACAGACGGAGATCAAACTCCTGAGTACGACGGTGTTTGTGGATCCGTACGAGGAGGCGGACGCTCAGGTGAACGTTCAGGGATGGACGGATGATGGATGATGGATGAAGGATGGATGAAGGATGGATGAAGGATGGAAGGATGGATGGATGGATGATGGATGAACTGACGGATGGATGGATGAACGGATGGATGGATGAACGGATGGATGATGGATGGATGGATTGATGATGGATGGATGAAGGATGGATGGATGGATGGATGGATGATGGATGATGGATGATGGATGGATGAAGGATGATGGATGATGGATGGATGAAGGATGATGGATGGATGAAGGATGGATGAAGGATGGAAGGATGATGGATGAACGGATGGATGATGGATGGATGGATTGATGATTGATGGATGAAGGATGGATGGATGGATGAAGGATGGAAGGATGATGGATGGATGATGGATGGATGATGGATGGATGATGGATGGATGAAGGATGGAAGGATGATGGATGAAGGATGGAAGGATGATGGATGGATGATGGATGAAGGATGGAAGGATGATGGATGATGGATGATGGATGGAAGGATGATGGATGATGGATGAAGGATGGATGGATGATGGATGGATGAAGGATGAAGGATGGAAGGATGAAGGATGGATGGATGATGGATGAAGGATGGATGGATGATGGATGATGGATGATGGATGATGGATGGATGATGGATGAAGGATGGAAGGATGATGGATGATGGATGATGGATGGAAGGATGATGGATGATGGATGAAGGATGGATGGATGATGGATGGATGAAGGATGAAGGATGGAAGGATGAAGGATGGATGGATGAAGGATGGATGGATGATGGATGGATGAAGGATGATGGATGAAGGATGGATGAAGGATGGATGATGGATGAACGGACGGATGGATGGATGAACGGATGGATGGATGAACGGATGAACGGATGGACAGATGGATGGATGGATGAACTGATGGATGGATGATGGATGGATGGATGGATGGATGATAGATGGATGGATGGAGGATGGATGGAGGATGGATGGATGATGGATGGATGATGGATGGATGATGGATGGATGGAGGATGGATGGATGGATGGATGATGGATGGATGAAGGATGGAAGGATGATGGATGGATGATGGATGAACGGACGGATGGATGGATGAACGGACGGATGGATGGATGAAGGATGGATGGATGGATGGATGAACTGATGGATGGATGAACGGATGAACGGATGGACAGATGGATGGATGGATGAACTGATGGATGATGGATGGATGGATGGATGAACGGATGGATGGATGGATGGACGGATGGATGGATGAACGGATGAACGGATGAACGGATGGACAGATGGATGGATGGATGAACTGATGGATGATGGATGGATGGATGGATGGAGGATGGATGGATGGAACCCTCCACATGATAGAAATGTCATAAACCTGAGCCCGCCTCTGGAGGGGGCGTGGTCATGAGCTCAGAAGCCTTTAGGCTCCAGACGTGTCACGCGTGACGCCCTTCAGCGACGCGTGTGCAGACGTGGTTGATGCTCTGCAGATCGCAGCAGAGCGAGAGAAGGAGCGGCTGAAGCAGCAGGAGGAGGCGCAGCAGGCCGACGTCAACCGGAAGAAAGCCAAGGAGGAGCAGAAACCCAAGACCTTCAAGGAAGGGGTGGGCAAATACATCAACCCCGCCTCCTCGTAAGGACACGCCCCTTTGTGAAGCTGCCGGTTTTTGAAGGTTTGGAGGATGACCTTCTGCTTCCTCCTCAGGAAACGCCCGGCGCCCGAGGACGACGCCCCGTCCACCAGTGGAGGCGGAGCCAAGAAGCCCAAAGGGAAGGGCGGCTTTGGAGACTTCAGCTCCTGGTAGCAGAAGTTCAGATCTTCTTTTTTATCTTCTGAAAGCTGTAAATAAAAGCTGCTTTTTAAACTAGTGTTGGGTTGGATTCTGATTTAACTTTGGGGGAGGGGTTCAGTCAGCATATCAGAGTCAAGGCCCTGGGGCCGGATTCGGCCCTCCAGGTTATTTTATTTTATCATAATTTTGAATAAATATATTTTTATGGAGAGTAAAATGTTGAAAGTTATTTCAGGTTTAAATTCCTTTATTCTGGAGTCATATTCCTGACTTTTTTTATTCAGAATTGTGTTAAAAATGAGGGTTTTTATGTTTTTTGGACCGTTTGAAGTGACTGAAGATCTGGTGAAGACCTCTGAAGCTCAGGTACCAGACGGTTCAGTTCCAGATCTTTTCATGCTGCACTTATGCTGTGAACGAGGAGGTTCTCCATCAGTTCAGTCACTGACGTCTTTTCGTCTTCTCCTGTGGCTGTGGTGTAGCGGTAGGGCTGGATCGAGGTTCGATTCCCTGCATGTTGGCGCCAGTGTTCAGCAGCAGAACCGCCATCATTTGTGACCGTAAAGCTCCTCGGGTCTTTAATGAAGCTACAGCACCCTGAAGTATTAGCCCCTCCCTGATTTCTGTTCTTTTGACTTGCACACAAATGTGTCAAATCATCAAACCAGTTCCAGTCTTCCTCGAGTCTGTGACGAGTCTCTGGAGGAATCTCAGCTCATGATGGATGTCTTTCAGGATTTGGTTTGACTTGATGATGAAGGAATCTGTTTCTACTGTTTCTGTTGTCATTCATCCATCGAGCGCTCAGCCTTCCTGCTCAGAGAGGAAGTGACCTCACAGAAGACGCCACAGCTGATCTCCTCTCTGAAGATGCTGAGTTCACTCACCGCCTCCGTCACTGGATCAAACTCCTGCCACTAAGCCACACCCACCAATGCCTGCCAGCTGGGCAGTGTCCATGGCAACAGTGGATGCTGAGAGGCGCCACGGCCGTGTGTGGGCGGAGTCTGAATGGAGATGATATCATTCAGGCAGACGGGAACAAAAACAAGGACGCGTCACGATCCTGATCCCCCGCCGCCGCTGAACGCAGCAAACACGTCCTGGAGGCGACGGCGCGGCGTCTGGATGAAGGAGGAGAAACAGTCAGAAGGAGGAGAAACAGTCTGAAGGAGGAGAAACGGTCAGAAGGAGGAGAAACAGTCTGAAGGAGGAGAAACAGTCAGAAGGAGGAGAAACAGTCTGAAGGAGGAGAAACAGTCTGAAGGAGGAGAAACAGTCAGAAGGAGGAGAAACGGTGTGAAGGAGGAGAAACAGTCTGAAGGAGGAGAAACTGTCTGAAGGAGGAGAAACAGTCTGAAGGAGGAGAAACGGTCAGAAGGAGGAGAAACAGTCTGGAGGAGGAGAAACAGTCAGAAGGAGGAGAAACAGTCAGAAGGAGGAGAAACGGTCAGAAGGAGGAGAAACAGTCTGAAGGAGGAGAAACAGTCTGAAGGAGGAGAAACAGTCAGAAGGAGGAGAAACGGTCAGAAGGAGGAGAAACGGTCAGAAGGAGGAGAAACAGTCTGAAGGAGGAGAAACAGTCAGAAGGAGGAGAAACGGTGTGAAGGAGGAGAAACAGTCTGAAGGAGGAGAAACTGTCTGAAGGAGGAGAAACAGTCTGAAGGAGGAGAAACGGTCAGAAGGAGGAGAAACAGTCTGGAGGAGGAGAAACAGTCAGAAGGAGGAGAAACAGTCAGAAGGAGGAGAAACGGTCAGAAGGAGGAGAAACAGTCTGAAGGAGGAGAAACAGTCAGAAGGAGGAGAAACGGTCAGAAGGAGGAGAAACGGTCAGAAGGAGGAGAAACGGTCAGAAGGAGGAGAAACGGTCAGAAGGAGGAGAAACGGTCGGAAGGAGGAGAAACAGTCTGAAGGAGGAGAAACAGTCAGAAGGAGGAGAAACAGTCAGAAGGAGGAGAATCAGTCAGAAGGAGGAGAAACAGTCTGAAGGAGGAGAAACTGTCTGAAGGAGGAGAATCAGTCAGAAGGAGGAGAATCAGTCAGAAGGAGGAGAAACAGTCTGAAGGAGGAGAATCAGTCAGAAGGAGGAGAATCAGTCTGAAGGAGGAGAAACGGTCAGAAGGAGGAGAAACAGTCTGAAGGAGGAGAATCAGTCAGAAGGAGGAGAATCAGTCAGAAGGAGGAGAATCAGTCAGAAGGAGGAGAAACAGTCTGAAGGAGGAGAAACTGTCTGAAGGAGGAGAATCAGTCAGAAGGAGGAGAATCAGTCTGAAGGAGGAGAAACAGTCTGAAGGAGGAGAATCAGTCAGAAGGAGGAGAATCAGTCTGAAGGAGGAGAAACAGTCAGAAGGAGGAGAATCAGTCTGAAGGAGGAGAAACAGTCTGAAGGAGGAGAATCAGTCAGAAGGAGGAGAATCAGTCAGAAGGAGGAGAAACAGTCTGAAGGAGGAGAATCAGTCAGAAGGAGGAGAAACAGTCAGAAGGAGGAGAATCAGTCTGAAGGAGGAGAAACAGTCAGAAGGAGGAGAAACAGTCTGAAGGAGGAGAATCAGTCTGAAGGAGGAGAAACAGTCAGAAGGAGGAGAAACAGTCAGAAGGAGGAGAAACGGTCAGAAGGAGGAGAAACGGTCAGAAGGAGGAGAATCAGTCTGAAGGAGGAGAATCAGTCTGTAACTCTTTACTGATAGCATGCCCTAAAAGTTCTTTAAAAGGTCTTCAGCTTGTCCAGAATGCAGCAGCAAGATTGTTAGCAGGAACTAGCAGAAGAGAACACATCACTCCTGTGTTGGCTTCTCTCCACTGGCTCCCAGTTGAATTTAGAGTAAAGTTCAAAATCCTCCTGTTAACATATAAGGCTCTGAATGGTGTGGCCCCATCCTATATTAGAGATCTCATAGTTCCTTACCAGCCAATCAGAACGCTTCGCTCACAGAATGCAGGACTGCTTGTAGTTCCTAGAATTTTTAAAAGTACAGTCGGAGGTAGAACCTTCAGTTATCAAGCTCCTGTTCTATGGAATAAGCTCCCAGCCCATGTCAGAGAGGCAGGTACAGTTTCTACCTTCAAAACTAGCCTTAAAACATTCCTATTTGGACAGGCGTTCTGCCAGACTAGCCAGTAATCATAGAATAATTAACATAATGCTCCATACTGCTCTGAAGTTTGGGGAAATAATTATTATAATCACATACTTCTCCAATATATGCTTGAAATATAAATGATGAAATATGTATATTCTCTACATAATAACATAGAAGGCTGCTAGAAGTTAGAAGCTGGGAAAAGTATGGTGCACTGGGGCTCTGTCCTCTTTTCCATCTACCTCTCCTCTCCTCTACTTTTTTATTTACTTCTAATTGTATGCCTTTGGTGGTGGTGCAGTATAATTCACATGTTTTTCCTTCTCTCCGACTCCCCTGTGGGAGACCGGGAGAGATTGCAGTTTCCGGGAGACTTGTTGGTGATCCTGACGAAGCCCCGCCCATCTGGATGAAGCCCCGTCACCATCCGTCACCATCCTGCATCTCTGAGTGGGAGTGATTCCTGGTGGGTCGTCTGTCCTCCTGCTCCTGGTCGTGGTCTGCAGTTCTGCCTCATCTGGACTATGGACTTAATCATCACTTGTCCCTCAGCTCTATATGAATGAACTCTACTCATATATGCAGTTTTAGCAGCTAACTTTTCTTTTTAACCGTTCTGGTATCGCCTGTCCGTCCTGGGATGGGATCTCTCCTCATGTGGGAATCCCTAAGGTTTCTTCTTTTTTTTTCCTGACTCAGGTTTTTTTTAGGAGTTTTCCTTACCGCGAGGGAGGGTCTAAGGACAGGGATGACCTGTTCTTTATAGTCTGTTTAGTTTTTTACCTATTGTGCATATTTTATGACTCCATCTGTGCATCTGTAAAAACTGCAGGCATGAAGCCCAATGAGGCAAATTGAATTTGTGATATTGGGCTATATAAATAAAATTGAATTGAATTGAATTGAATTGAAGGAGGAGAAACAGTCAGAAGGAGGAGAAACAGTCAGAAGGAGGAGAATCAGTCAGAAGGAGGAGAAACGGTCAGAAGGAGGAGAAACGGTCGGAAGGAGGAGAAACGGTCAGAAGGAGGAGAAACGGTCAGAAGGAGGAGAAACAGTCAGAAGGAGGAGAAACGGTCGGAAGGAGGAGAAACAGTCAGAAGGAGGAGAATCAGAAGGAGGAGAAACAGTCAGAAGGAGGAGAATCAGTCAGAAGGAGGAGAATCAGTCAGAAGGAGGAGAATCAGTCTGAAGGAGGAGAAACAGTCAGAAGGAGGAGAAACAGTCTGAAGGAGGAGAAACAGTCTGAAGGAGGAGAATCAGTCTGAAGGAGGAGAAACAGTCAGAAGGAGGAGAAACGGTCAGAAGGAGGAGAAACGGTCAGAAGGAGGAGAAACAGTCAGAAGGAGGAGAATCGGTCTGAAGGAGGAGAAACAGTCAGAAGGAGGACAAAAAGTCAGAAGGAGGAGAAACAGTCAGAAGGAGGAGAAACGGTCAGAAGGAGGAGAAACAGTCTGAAGGAGGAGAAACTGTCTGAAGGAGGAGAATCAGTCTGAAGGAGGAGAAACAGTCAGAAGGAGGAGAAACAGTCTGAAGGAGGAGAAACAGTGTGAAGGAGGAGAAACAGTCTGAAGGAGGAGAAACAGAAGGAGGAGAAACAGAAGGAGGAGAAACAGTCAGAAGGAGGAGAAACAGTCAGAAGGAGGAGAAACAGTCAGGAGGAGGAGAAACAGTTAGAAGGAGGAGAAACAGAAGGAGGAGAAACAGTCTGAAGGAGGAGAAACAGAAGGAGGAGAACAGAAGGAGGAGAAACAGTCAGAAGGAGGAGAAACAGACAGAAGGAGGAGAAACAGAAGGAGGAGAAACAGTTAGAAGGAGGAGAAACAGAAGGAGGAGAAACAGTCTGAAGGAGGAGAAACAGAAGGAGGAGAAACAGAAGGAGGAGAAACAGTCAGAAGGAGGAGAAACAGTCAGAAGGAGGAGAAACAGTCAGAAGGAGGAGAAACAGTCAGGAGGAGAGAAACAGTTAGAAGGAGGAGAACAGAAGGAGGAGAAACAGTCTGAAGGAGGAGAAACAGAAGGAGGAGAAACAGAAGGAGGAGAAACAGTCAGAAGGAGGAGAAACAGTCAGAAGGAGGAGAAACAGTCAGGAGGAGGAGAAACAGTTAGAAGGAGGAGAAACAGAAGGAGGAGAAACAGTCTGAAGGAGGAGAAACAGAAGGAGGAGAAACAGAAGGAGGAGAAACAGTCAGAAGGAGGAGAAACAGTCAGAAGGAGGAGAAACAGTCAGGAGGAGGAGAAACAGTCAGGAGGAGGAGAAACAGTTAGAAGGAGGAGAAACAGAAGGAGGAGAACAGTCTGAAGGAGGAGAACAGAAGGAGGAGAAACAGTCAGAAGGAGGAGAAACAGTCAGAAGGAGGAGAAACAGTCTGAAGGAGGAGAAACAGTGTGAAGGAGGAGAAACAGTCTGAAGGAGGAGAAACAGTCTGAAGGAGGAGAAACAGTCAGAAGGAGGAGAAACAGAAGGAGGAGAAACAGAAGGAGGAGAAACAGTCAGAAGGAGGAGAAACAGTCAGAAGGAGGAGAAACAGAAGGAGGAGAAACAGTCAGAAGGAGGAGAAACAGTCTGAAGGAGGAGAAACAGTCTGAAGGAGGAGAATCAGTCAGAAGGAGGAGAAACAGTCTGAAGGAGGAGAAACAGTCTGAAGGAGGAGAATCAGTCTGAAGGAGGAGAAACAGTCTGAAGGAGGAGAAACAGTCAGAAGGAGGAGAAACAGAAGGAGGAGAAACAGTCTGAAGGAGGAGAAACAGTCTGAAGGAGGAGAAACAGTCTGAAGGAGGAGAAACAGTCAGAAGGAGGAGAAACAGAAGGAGGAGAAACAGTCTGAAGGAGGAGAATCAGTCTGAAGGAGGAGAAACAGAAGGAGGAGAAACAGAAGGAGGAGAAACAGTCAGAAGGAGGAGAAACAGTCAGAAGGAGGAGAAACAGTCAGGAGGAGGAGAAACAGAAGGAGGAGAAACAGAAGGAGGAGAAACAGTCTGAAGGAGGAGAAAACAGAAGGAGGAGAAACAGAAGGAGGAGAAACAGTCAGAAGGAGGAGAAACAGTCAGAAGGAGGAGAAACAGTCAGAAGGAGGAGAAACAGTCAGGAGGAGGAGAAACAGTTAGAAGGAGGAGAAACAGAAGGAGGAGAACAGTCTGAAGGAGGAGAAACAGAAGGAGGAGAAACAGAAGGAGGAGAAACAGTCAGAAGGAGGAGAAACAGTCAGAAGGAGGAGAAACAGTCAGGAGGAGGAGAAACAGTTAGAAGGAGGAGAAACAGAAGGAGGAGAAACAGTCTGAAGGAGGAGAAACAGAAGGAGGAGAAACAGAAGGAGGAGAAACAGTCAGAAGGAGGAGAAACAGTCAGAAGGAGGAGAAACAGTCAGGAGGAGGAGAAACAGTCAGGAGGAGGAGAAACAGTTAGAAGGAGGAGAAACAGAAGGAGGAGAAACAGTCTGAAGGAGGAGAAACAGAAGGAGGAGAAACAGTCAGAAGGAGGAGAAACAGTCAGAAGGAGGAGAAACAGTCTGAAGGAGGAGAAACAGTGTGAAGGAGGAGAAACAGTCTGAAGGAGGAGAAACAGTCTGAAGGAGGAGAAACAGTCAGAAGGAGGAGAAACAGAAGGAGGAGAAACAGAAGGAGGAGAAACAGTCAGAAGGAGGAGAAACAGTCAGAAGGAGGAGAAACAGAAGGAGGAGAAACAGTCAGAAGGAGGAGAAACAGTCTGAAGGAGGAGAAACAGTCTGAAGGAGGAGAATCAGTCAGAAGGAGGAGAAACAGTCTGAAGGAGGAGAAACAGTCTGAAGGAGGAGAATCAGTCTGAAGGAGGAGAAACAGTCTGAAGGAGGAGAAACAGTCAGAAGGAGGAGAAACAGAAGGAGGAGAAACAGTCTGAAGGAGGAGAAACAGTCTGAAGGAGGAGAAACAGTCTGAAGGAGGAGAAACAGTCAGAAGGAGGAGAAACAGAAGGAGGAGAAACAGTCTGAAGGAGGAGAATCAGTCTGAAGGAGGAGAAACAGTCTGAAGGAGGAGAAACAGAAGGAGGAGAAACAGTCTGAAGGAGGAGAAACAGTCTGAAGGAGGAGAAACAGAAGGAGGAGAAACAGTCTGAAGGAGGAGAAACAGTCTGAAGGAGGAAAAACAGTCAGAAGGAGGAGAAACAGTCAGAAGGAGGAGAAACAGTCAGGAGGAGGAGAATCAGTCAGAAGGAGGAGAAACAGAAGGAGGAGAAACACTCAGAAGGAGGAGAAACAGTCAGAAGGAGGAGAATCAGTCAGAAGGAGGAGAATCAGTCAGAAGGAGGAGAAACAGTTAGAAGGAGGAGAAACAGTTAGAAGGAGGAGAAACAGCCTGAAGGAGGAGAATCAGTCAGAAGGAGGAGAAACAGTTAGAAGGAGGAGAAACAGCCTGAAGGAGGAGAATCAGTCAGAAGGAGGAGAATCAGTCAGAAGGAGGAGAAACAGTCAGAAGGAGGAGAAACAGTTTGAAGGAGGAGAAACAGTCAGAAGGAGGAGAATCAGTCTGAAGGAGGAGAAACAGAAGGAGGAGAAACAGTCTGAAGGAGGAGAAACAGTCAGAAGGAGGAGAAACAGTCTGAAGGAGGAGAAACAGAAGGAGGAGAAACAGTCAGAAGGAGGAGAAACAGTCTGAAGGAGGAGAATCAGTCAGAAGGAGGAGAAACAGTCAGAAGGAGGAGAATCAGTCAGAAGGAGGAGAATCAGTCAGAAGGAGGAGAAACAGTCTGAAGGAGGAGAATCAGTCAGAAGGAGGAGAATCAGTCAGAAGGAGGAGAAACAGTCAGAAGGAGGAGAATCAGTCAGAAGGAGGAGAAACAGTCAGAAGGAGGAGAAACAGTCAGAAGGAGGAGAAACAGTCTGAAGGAGGAGAATCAGTCAGAAGGAGGAGAAACAGTCAGAAGGAGGAGAAACAGTCTGAAGGAGGAGAAACAGTCTGAAGGAGGAGAATCAGTCAGAAGGAGGAGAAACAGTCAGAAGGAGGAGAAACAGTCTGAAGGAGGAAACAGAAGGAGGAGAAACAGTCTGAAGGAGGAAATCAGTCAGAAGGAGGAGAAACAGTCTGAAGGAGGAGAAACAGTCTGAAGGAGGAGAAACAGTCTGAAGGAGGAGAATCAGTCAGAAGGAGGAGAATCAGTCAGAAGGAGGAGAAACTCCTTTTCACCTCCTGTTTGCAGCTTCAGCTTTTGGAACACAGAAACACCTTCATTCCCCCCCCCCCTCCATCCAGGTGAGGGACGGTCATCCTCTCTGCAGGTGAGGCGGCCATCTTTAACACGCTCGACCTCTGAGAGAATCCGAGTTCAAGTGAAACGTTTTCATTTCTCTGGTCCAGTGACAGAGCAGTGAGGTCAGTGAGGTCACAGGTCACCTGTCTTCCACAGGTGCAGCTGATGTGGATGTGACCTACAATCCACTGTTTGTCTCTGATGCTGCTGTCCCTCTCTGCTGGTTAGGTGACTCACTGAGGGGGGGGCGGCCCCTCCCTCAGATGACATCACACCGCTGTAAATAGCCTCTAGTCCTGAGCCTGCAGAGGCCTGCAGCTGATGGAGGTTCAGAGACGGACCTGCTGAGGGAACATCACTCCTTCTGAATGTTTGTGACCTCCGGTGTGTTCGTCAGCTCAGAGGAGGAGGAGAACACACGGAGGAGGAGACCAGAGGAGACCAGAGGAGGAGGAGACCAGAGGAGACGAACACACTGAGGAGGAGACCAGAGGAGCAGGTTTCTGCTGTTCTAGAGAGACGAGCAGCTGGGAGCTCCTTCTGACTCTCAGGGCTTAGGGGGCGGAGCCACCTGCTGCCATGGTCCCCGCCTCCTAATGTGCTTCCTTGAGTTACGTCTGCTCCTCTGAACCAAAGGCCTAAAAAGGTCCAGAGAAAGCAGTCGCTGGAGGAGGACTGGAAGAAGTCCGGCTGCTCCAGAGCTGCCATGGCAACCGTGTCCAGAGAAGAAGAGTCGTCATGTTCTCCAGCTGATGATTCATCTGAAGGACAGCGTTCAGAACATGAGTCACCTCCATCACACCGCACGTTCTGCTGCTGACCCCCCATGTGAGGACGACTGGCGCTGTGACCTAAATGTGACCCCCCAGCGCTGAAAACAAACAAACTGAGATGTTGAATCAATTCTGCTGATGTGAGCCAGAGCCGTGGGGGGTGGGGGGTGGGGGGTGGGGCTGGTGGGGGCTACGTCTGCTGAACACCTGCGCCAACCTGTAACCACCAGGAGCAAAGAGGGGGTCAGCGTTCTGCCCAAAGCACCTTGATACGCGGTCGTGGGAATCAAACCTGCGACTTTCAGATCAGAGGTCGGCCACTGCCCCACAGCAGCCAGAGCTTTGATCCTTCTGCTGTTCCGACGACGGCCTGAGGACAGAGACGGGCGTCTGCGGGGCTCCTCCTACCAGACATTATGCTGATGAGACTCTTCTCTGTTCTTCTGAAACCTTCAGGTTCAGTTTAATCCTGAACGGATTTGCTGGAACATTAGAAAAGTTGTGATAATGCTGAATGCTTTCTACTGAAGATCCTGAAGGAGGAAAATGCTAAAGCTATTAGCATAATGCTAAAGTTACTACAGAATTTCAAGTGAACAAAGAATTTGAAGAATTTCTTTAAAAATTGCGTTAAAGGAAACAGCCCGGAGTCTCAGTCGATGCCAGAAAAGCTAGCATGTTGCTAAAATATTAGCTTAACTCCATAGTAGCTCAAAAACCCTCAGTAGATGAATGACTCAAAAATGTAGCACATTAAATTCAAAATGATCCTTAAAAACCCTCGACTTGCTGAAAGCTTGCATAATGGCGGCCAGCAGGCTCCGCCTACTTTTACTGAACATTGTTTTCTTTGAAGCAGAGAAGAAGAAAGACGACGAGCGGCCGATGCCATTGAAAATTTATTGTGATATCTGATAGTTTACAACAGAGTGAAAACAGACGAGTGACATGGCTTCACTAAGACAGAATGCAAAGCAATGCAGATAAATAAAAAGCTTATAGAATTCATCTTTAAATTCAGGGAAAACCCAAACGAAACAGGCACCAACCACATCAGCCTCTATAAATACAACATGCTGTAGACCTTAAAGCAGAGTTTGACCGGCCTCACAGGAAGTTTCCCGCCCACAGAAGTCCTGCTTTCACGCTGTGACGGCTCGCCGCTCGCCAGTGTCACCAGAGAGGACGGTAAACAGCAGCGGCGAGTATCTACAGTTCTGCTGCGGTTCTGACACAACATTCTCCGGGTTTTGGTTCAGCGCCGGACGTTGGGCGGAGCCCGCTATATTTGGTTCGCGGTGACACTGGCGGATCCAAAGGGAAAAGTGAGTCTGTGAGGAAGCCGGCGCCGCCCTGGTGGCCGGTAACAGCTGGAGCGTCCGGATTCAGGCTCCTCACGCCGTGACGGCGAATGATGGGTCTGGGGGGGGTGTGGGGGGTCAGACTCTACAATCATGGATGTTTTGGTGAAATCCAGCACGCAGTGGAGATACAATCAGACATCGACTGCCGGTGTGGTCGGACGCGGTGGACCCCATGGTGGCCGCGCCACCCCCACCCTGCGGTGATGAACCCCCCTCCCCCGCAACACAATGGGAGATACCAGCTCGCCCTGAATGTCTGCGCGGCTCAGCGGGGCCACAAACACCGGTCCGGGCCCCGAACCGGGCCCTGGGTACAGAACCCCGCCCCAGTCCGGGGCCCGCCAGCACCAACACTCCAGAAGCCAAAAAACCCCAAAGAAAACAAAATGACCTCCGAAGGATTTAGAGTCGGGAAACACAGGAGGAGACATTCACTGTGAGCGTGCACGCACACGTGCACACGCACACGTGCACACGCACGGAGGTACAGTGAACAAAAGTGCTTCAAGTCGGGAAACAAACAAAAGCCGTAAAAATCTGTATAAAACCTTAACGTGTGACGGGAGCGGCGAGCGTCTCTGCCGCCCCGGCGCGTCTTCAAGTAGCTAAGAAGGGTTTGCATTGTCGTTATGTTTGACCATTAAAGGTCGTGTGACGTGACTGACCTCGCCGGCAAAGTAATCAATCACCGCGGCCCCGCCCACCCTCACCTGCGGTCACATCTAATCCCTTTAAATAAAACCTGTGACCTCCTGTAGGAAATAGGACTCTAAAGGGGCGGAGCTTAAAGGGGGAGGGGCACATCTGTAGAGTTATGCACTGCACAACAACCCAAAAGAAGGGGGGGGGGGGTCATTTGAAGGGGCGCCGGATTCATTTGACTCTGAGGTTTCCAATGTAACGCCAAGCCCCCGCCCTCGCCAAGCCCCTCCCCCTCAAACCCGAATGAACCGCAGGCCTCCTCAAACTGCAAACCAAGCAGCTCAAGTATGCCCCCCCCATGCATAAACACACATTCATATGCACACACACACGTGCATGACCGCAAATGTCCCAGCACCTGCCACCTGTGTGGTGATGTCACGGCGGCGCGTCGCCGCGTTCACGAGGACACGGATCTCCTCTGGTGCTTCTGCAAATGGGGCCAGCCACAATCAGCAGAACACGATGAACACGTCTACGGGGACACGTCTGTACGGGGACTCGTCTGTGCGGGACACGTCTGTACGGGGACTCGTCTGTGCGGGGACACGTCTGTACGGGGACTCGTCTGTGCGCGGGACACGTCTGTACGGGGACTCGTCTGTGCGGGGACTCGTCTGTACGGGGACACGTCTGTGCGGGGACTCGTCTGTGCGGGGACACGTCTGTACGGGGACTCGTCTGTGCGGGACACGTCTGTGCGGGGACTCGTCTGTACGGGGACACGTCTGTGCGGGGACTCGTCTGTACGGGGACTCGTCTGTGCGGGGACACGTCTGTACGGGGACTCGTCTGTGCGGGGACACGTCTGTACGGGGACTCGTCTGTGCGGGGACTCGTCTGTACGGGGACACGTCTGTGCGGGGACTCGTCTGTGCGGGGACACGTCTGTACGGGGACTCGTCTGTGCGGGGACACGTCTGTGCGGGGACTCGTCTGTACGGGGACACGTCTGTGCGGGGACTCGTCTGTACGGGGACACGTCTGTACGGGGACACGTCTGTACGGGGACTCGTCTGTACGGGGACACGTCTGTACGGGGACTCGTCTGTACGGGGACACGTCTGTACGGGGACACGTCTGTACGGGGACACGTCTGTACGGGGACTCGTCTGTGCGGGGACACGTCTGTGCGGGGACACGTCTGTACGGGGACACGTCTGTACGGGGACACGTCTGTGCGGGGACACGTCTGTACGGGGACACGTCTGTGCGGGGACTCGTCTGTGCGGGGACACGTCTGTGCGGACACGTCTGTACGGGGACACGTCTGTGCGGGGACTCGTCTGTGCGGGGACACGTCATTATGGGGACACGTCTGTGCGGGGACACGTCATTATGGGGACACGTCATTATGGGGACACGTCTGTACGGGGACACGTGTTGTGATCTCTCTCTATATATATATATTTCTATATATTCATGTGTATAAATCCTCTGTAGATCCCACGCTGCTCTCTGCTGCAGACAGGAAGAAGAACCTTCAACCCCACGACCCCTCCCTCGGTAAAAAACAAAAATGTTTCTGCTACATCAGAATACACCCCTCCCCCACTGGTTAGCAGAGAGAACCTAAAACATGACGGAGTCAGGAAAATGTTCACCAGTAACATCATAGTCCCCCCCCCCCCCCCATTAAAACTGTAACAGAAAGCTTTAAAATCCCCCCCATCCAAAAACCATCTTCATCATGGGGAAGTGGGGGTGTGCATGTGAAGGGGGGCAGGTTCATGAATGTCCTCATGGTGGGGGGTGCAGTTCCAGAGAGGGAGGGGGGGTCACTCCCAGCCGTTGTCCTTGATCATGTGAGCCAGCTCGATGATGAACTTCCCCTCCTTGTACTTCTGACTGCTCTCAAAGGCGTGCTCCTGGGGGGCAGAGACCCGGTCAGCGTCACACACAGAACCCCCCCAGAGTCTGTTCATCAAATTCAGCTTTGAGTGACCGGACCGGACCGGACTAGCAGCTGCTGAGCGGACCGGACTGGACCGGACCAGCAGCTGCTGACTGGACCGGACCGGACCGGACTGGACTGGACCGAACCAGCAGCTGCTGACTGGACCGGACCGGACCGGACCGGAATGGACTGGACCGGACTAGCAGCTAATGACTGGACCGGACCAGACCGGACAGGACCAGCAGCTGCTGAGCGGACCGGACTGGACTGGACTGGACCGAACCAGCAGCTGCTGACTGGACCGGACCGGACCAGCAGCTGCTGAGCGGACCGGACCGGACTGGACTGGACCGGACCAGCAACTGCTGAGCGGACCGGACCGGACCGGAATGGACTGGACCGGACTAGCAGCTGCTGACTGGACCGGACTGGACTGGACTAGCAGTTGCTGACTGGACCGGACCGGACCAGCAGCTGCTGACTGGACCGGACCAGACCGGACCGGACCAGCAGCTGCTGAGCGACCGGACCGGACCGTACCGGACCAGCAGCTGCTGAGCGGACCGGACCAGCAGCTGCTGAGCGGACCGGACTGGACTGGACTAGCAGTTGCTGACTGGACCGTACCGGACCAGCAGCTGCTGACTGGACCGGACCAGACCAGCAGCTGCTGACCGGACCGGACCGGACCAGCAGCTGCTGACCGGACCGGACCGGACCAGCAGCTTGTGACTGGACTGGACCGGAAGCTGCTGACCGGACTGGACAGGACCGGACCAGACCGGACCGGACCAGCAGCTGGAGCCGTTCATACTCACATATTTCCAGCCCAGCGTGGTTTTACAGTTTTCACAGTAGATGTCCGCCACGGCGTGCAGGCCCGTGAGGAGAACCCGCTCCTCCGCCGGACCACAGCCCACATTCACCCTGCAGGAAGAGCAGATGGTTCAGGTCAGATCTGCGCAGTCGCAGACTCTGTTCGGCTCCAGTTTCCTGACTCTTCAGGAATCCTCGCCGTTCTCCTCGCCATTTAGACGTTCCTGAACGTCTGGACCGTTTTTGTTCTCATACTTACACGGAGTTGAACAGGTAAGCTCGACCTTGGCTGCCCTGGAACGACTGAAACACAGAGAGACAGAGAGTCAGACTGCAGCCATGAGGGCAGACGCTGCACCACAGCAGCTCTACAGACACACTTCAGAGGCTGGAGGAGACGTCCCACAGATCTGAGGGACGTCCATCATCCCGTCGGGGTCAAACACGCCCCCAAGACCCGACCCCGCCTGAGACGGTCCATCTGGGCCGGACCTCGACCCGGCCCGGTCTCATCCTGAACCGCAGACCCTTTCTCCAGGTCCTGGGAGGTTCGATTCTTCATTATAGAACAGGAATGTTCTGACAGAACCGGGTCGCAGCAGAACCAGGAGCTCAGACACGGATCACAGACGACCCCTTTAGCCGGGGGTCCGTTTGATGCGGTTCTGTTTCCCTTCTGGAGGTTTGACTTGTTTCTGATCATGTCACGGCGAGCTGCAGCCGCCATGTTTCCTTCTGCTCAGGTTAATCCTCTCCTCTGGTTCGCTCCATCTGCCGCCTCCCGGCTCGCCGAGGCCCGGCGGGGGCAGGGGGCGGGGCTGACCCGCAGTGATAACCGCTGTCGGCAGCCGAGTCTCAGCGGAGCCACAGGTTTCCCAGCATTCCTGCGGAGCCGACAGACGCGTCACAAACTCCCATCAGACAAAGGAACCACCTTTTAGGAAGAACCGCCTGACTGACTTGTTAACCAGTCAGACTTGTTAACGAGTCTTGATTTTTTTAACGAGTCCTGACTCGTTAACAATCCGGATGCGTTAATGAGTCATGATTTGTTAACACATCCTGTCTCTTTTATCAGTACCGACCGGTACAAATATTGACCCGTCAACAAGTCCCAACTCGCTAATATGTCCTGACTCGTTAACAAGTCCTGACTCTTTAACAAGTCCCGAAGGCCTTGATGAGGGCTGATGCAATAACACACCCTGACTCTGTAATGACTCATCAACAAGTCCCAACTCACAAACAAGTCTCGACTCATTAACAAATCCTAACTTGTTAACAAGTCTTGATTTGTTGACACATCCTGATTCCTTTACCATTCCCGACTGTTACAAGTATTAGTCCACTAATAAATCCTGATTTATTAACAAGTCCCAAAGGCGTTTACAAGTCCAGATTCATTTACACACCTTGACTCTGTTACAAGTCATGACTCGTTAACAAGTCTCGACTGTTACAAGTACTGACTTGTAAACAATTCAGAATTTTCTAAAAAGTCCTAAATCAATAACAAGTTCAGACTTATTAACAAGTCCCAATTTGTTAACACACCCTGACTCTGCGACAAGTCCTCTTTACCCTTTGATTTGGAGATCTTTGTCATCCTGGGTTTCAGATTCTGAAGGAGCTGAGAAGAATAAACTCACAGGACTCGAACTGGAACTGCGGCGGGTCAGCCGCTCCACCTCCATGTGGACTTTGATGTGGAGATGGAGCAGAGTGGTCATCTGTGGCGTAAACCAGCTTTGTGTGCGGTGACGGAGCAGCATCACATCTCAGAAAACGGTCGCTGACAGTTTGGGTGTCCCTGTTCTCGACTGTTTCTGGTGTGTGCAGCTTTGACTGGCAGGAAGTGGCCCTCGGCGGCGCCCGGTGGCCCTCGGCGGCCCTCGGTGGTGCTCGCCAGCCCTCGGTGGTGCTCGCCGGCCCTCGCCGGCCCTCGGTGGCGCTCGCCGGGCCGACACAGAGACGGACCTTCAGCAGCTTCCAGCAGGAATCTGTCCGCTCCTCGTCTTCTGCGAGCTCTTCCCGTTTTCCTGGAGACTTTGGGGTCTGAGGTGAGGACTCGGGGTCATCAGGACGGGTCAGGGGCTCCAGGAACCCGTGTGTTCTGGTGTCACCGTGGAGCTGGGAGCGGAGCGCCGGGCGCCGTCAGCTGTCACACTGACCTACATTCTCTTGTTTTGCTGCATCACACGTTTCTTCGGCGCCGCTCAGCTGATGGGCTATTTTTAGACCTGGTATATTTCACCTTCATGACACCAAATGAGGCAGCAGAGCGCGGCGGCTAACCCCACAACACCCCCCCCCACACACACATACACCCGCCCCCCCCAACCAGCTTTACATGCAAATGTGGATTTCTTGGAAAGCCGGAAGCAGCGGCGGCGCGGCGCAGCGCGGCGCGGCGGCGTACCTTTGAGATGAGCTCGTCGTGGTTGGCCAGGTGCGCCCGGCAGTGGATGCAGCTGTAGGTGCGGTGGCAGGACGGCAGGTAGGCCTGGAAGGTCTTGGACTTGGTCATCTTTACCATGTCAGAGGGGCGGGGCTCCTCGCTGGCGTCAGGGCTGGCACTGGACGAGTTGCAGCTCTGCTGGACTTGCTGACAGAAGAAACACTGGAAGATGCAGGCAAAAGCCGTCGTTGTTGTGGAGGGGGGGTGTGGGACGCTCCACACGGACACCACGGGAGAAAATCAAGCCTGCAGGAGGGGGGGGGGGCAGAGGTGAGAGGCCCGCAGCTATTTATAGCACTCATGAACAGGATTTTCATTCTGATGGCAGGAAAGTGCGATTACAATCGTCTTCTCATGCAAGCGTCAGCGGCCCCAATGACGCGTCGGCGGCGCCGCTGGGACCCAAAGAACTGCCCAAACCCAGAGCAACTCGGTACCGTCAGTCTGGCCAAAACATTCACCACACCTGTCTGTGTGGACCCCGCAGGTGAGCCAGAGGAGCGCTCTGACCCCGCTTCAAAGGCGGGAAAACCAGGAAAGACTCAGCAGAAACGACGTCCGGCTTTCGTGTCCGAGTCTGACCTGTGACCAACACCGTCACCATGGCAACGCCCAAAATGATTCTGAGGATTCAGAAATGTTTCAGGAAACCATGTTCGTGACCTCTGACCTCTGACTGACGGTCGTCTCCACCGAACATTTCCAGCTGATCAGGGAAACGACGACGTTCATGGATCGATTTGTCTGCATCAGAATGGGGCGGAGCTAGAAGCTTGTGGCCCCACCCAGTGTATCTTCTACATCACAAATATAATCTTTATTCAACAGAATTTTTCCTGATTTGCAATTTGAATAAAGAAAAACTCCTTAAGCGGTTTTGGATCAGAACTTGTCCTCATCACCAGAAACACAAAAACGGCGTTTTCATCTGAGCAGCTTCAGAGAGAGAAGCTGACGTCCTCTTCTGTCTGAGGAGTTGATGTTCATCTCCAGGTTCTTTCAGCCTTTCTGGAGGTTCTGGTTCTGGATGGACAAGCCTCCTGTGTGCTGCGCTTGACTGTCACATACATTCTACTGTAGTAATACTACAGTATTATCTGTTAGTATTACACCAGATCTGCAGCAGTATTAGTAAGAAAGATGAAGTCATGTGACTCAGTTACTCTGTGAGGTCAGGATTACTGTTAAATAACTAGTAATCTGTACAACAGAGTGGAAGTTAGGACCCTGCTGGTGTCCTGAGTTCATCACAACGACTGCAGCCGTTCTGGAAGCTTCCAGCTCAACTCCAGCACTGAAACAGGAAGAGCAGGCCAGACAGCAGCCAGAGCAGAACAAAGGAGCTTCCGCGTCTGAGCAGGAAGCTCTGCAATGAAGCTGAAACTCTGCAATGAAGCTGAAACACTGCAGAGCAGCTGAAACTCTGCGGACTGGCTGAAAATCTGCGGAGCAGCTGAAACTCTGCGGAGCAGCTGAAACTCTGCAGAGCAGCTGAAACTCTACGGAGCAGCTAAAAGTCTGCGGAGCAGCTGAAAATCTGCAATGAAGCTGAAACACTGCAGAGCAGCTGAAACTTTGCGGACCAGCTGAAACTCTGCGGAGCAGCTGAAACTCTGCGGAGCAGCTGAAACTTTGCGGAGCAGCTGAAACTCTGCGGGGAAGCTGAAACTCTGCGGAGCAGCTGAAACTCTGCGGAGCAGCTGAAACTCTACGGAGCAGCTAAAAGTCTGCGGAGCAGCTGAAAATCTGCAATGAAGCTGAAACACTGCAGAGCAGCTGAAACTCTGCGGACTGGCTGAAAATCTGCGGAGCAGCTGAAACTCTGCGGAGCAGCTGAAACTCTGCGGGGAAGCTGAAACTCTGCGGAGCAGCTGAAACTCTGCGGAGCAGCTGAAACTCTACGGAGCAGCTAAAAGTCTGCGGAGCAGCTGAAAATCTGCAATGAAGCTGAAACACTGCAGAGCAGCTGAAACTCTGCGGACTGGCTGAAAATCTGCGGAGCAGCTGAAACTCTGCGGAGCAGCTGAAACTCTGCAGAGCAGCTGAAACTCTACGGAGCAGCTAAAAGTCTGCGGAGCAGCTGAAAATCTGCAATGAAGCTGAAACACTGCAGAGCAGCTGAAACTTTGCGGACCAGCTGAAACTCTGCGGAGCAGCTGAAACTCTGCGGAGCAGCTGAAACTTTGCGGAGCAGCTGAAACTCTGCGGGGAAGCTGAAACTCTGCGGAGCAGCTGAAACTCTGCGGAGCAGCTGAAACTCTACGGAGCAGCTAAAAGTCTGCGGAGCAGCTGAAAATCTGCAATGAAGCTGAAACACTGCAGAGCAGCTGAAACTTTGCGGACCAGCTGAAAATCTGCGGAGCAGCTGAAACTCTGCAATGAAGCTGAAACTCTGCAGAGCAGCTGAAACTGTGCGGACCGGCTGAAACACTGAGGAGCAGCTGAAACTTTGCGGAGCAGCTGAAACTCTGCGGGGAAGCTGAAACTCTGCAGAGCAGCTGAAACTCTGCAGAGCAGCTGAAACTCTGCAGAGTTTCAGCTGAACTGGATCCTTCCACACCGACCGGAACCAGAAGCTGCTCTCTAATCTGCGCAGGTGCTGCAGCCGTAATCCCGCCTCTCAATCAGACCCGTTTAAAGCCACTTTGCACGTGCACGAGAGAGGTAAACACTGCGCGTGCACGAGCGTCCCCCGTGCCCGTCATCTCGTTTGGACCGGAGTCTGCAGAACTTCTGGTCCGCATGTGAACGTAAACAGACGAGGAGGAACCTGAACTCTTCCGTGTGCGGTTCTGCTCATGCGCAGTAGCTCTCCGCAACTTTTTCTTTGTTGAACTTTTTTTTTTTTTCTCACAGAAACGCGGCGGACTTCTTTGATCTTCAAAGCGGTTTCTGGGTCGCTCGGTTCGGTTGTGGGTTCGGAACCGCTGACCCAGCAGGTAAAGCGGCGCAAACAAAGCGGCCGCGCGGCGCTGAGTCCAGACAAAGACCCGCTGGGCTCATGACCGACACGCGCGCGCGGCGCTTCACGGCCCCGCGTCCCCACGCGCTCATCCCGCATGACACGCGCCCGTAATCCCGTAATCCCACTTTTTCCTCCGGTCGTCTCCGGAGCATCAGCTGTTTTCATTGTTGCTTTGTTTTCGAGCCCGGAGCGGACCGTGAAGCCCCCGCGCCAGCAGAACCCCGTCCGGTTCCGATGCCGCGGGGTTCGGTTCGGTTCGGGACTCACCAGCGGGTCGCAGAACCGCGGCTCGGTGGGAAGCGCGTGCTGACAGACGGACAGCGGGACGTTTGTTGTTGTTGTTGTTTTCCTGACGCCGTCGGGGAGATGAAAGGCTGCCGTCGTCGCACGCGCTGCTCCGCGCGTGAGCCCACCGGGTCAGAACTTCCTGCGGGTCCTGCGGGAGCTGGCGGGCATCATTTTAGCCAGCGCGGCTTTTGTTGTCTTTGTGTGCGTGACGGACTGGTCTGCTTACTTTGACGAGAGCACGTCAGCATGTGGGAGGAGCGCGCGCTCCGACAGACACGGAGACCGGCCAATGGGCGCTGAGGATGCGTTCACGGTCCGGTCGAGCGGCGTTCAGGACGGTTTCGTTTGTTTACACAGCGAATAAAACGACTTTGAGCTTCCGGTTCCTGAGACGGAAGTCTGACGGTGAAAGACGTTTATGAAGGAAAAGATAAAAACCAAGAAAAGTTCGTAAAAAGGGCTTTGGTTTCACTAGTGACGTCACGTCTGTGGTTTCAGGTCGAACGTGTGGATGTTCTGCAGTCACACAAACACTAACAAACTCACTTCAACCGAGCAGAAAAGTATTCAATCAGCTCTGAAAGAATCCGGACAGTTTTCTGCATAAAGGAAGACAAACGTCTCGTACAGTTGTAGTTTCCCACGCAGCCTGAACGCACCACCTCATGGGGGTGAGAATGCCTCAGGATGAACAA
Organism: Oryzias javanicus; assembly: GCA_003999625.1. NCBI lineage: Eukaryota > Metazoa > Chordata > Actinopteri > Beloniformes > Adrianichthyidae > Oryzias > Oryzias javanicus. The sequence continues at coordinate 934,681 of CM012445.1, forward strand.
CAAGATCAGCTTTTTGTTCCTCAAATGTTCCGATTGTTCTCCTCGTGAGAGTTCTCAGAACACTTTGTTGTTCCTGTTCAGCGTTTGGAGCTCTTAAATCTTCTCATCTTTCTCAGATTCCCGCCTTTCTTCTGCATTTTAACATGATTTACAGTTTCTATTTGCTAACTCAGCAGCTGATCTGTCTTTGTAGAGGATCTTCGTGTTTCCAGGTGCCTGTCCCGAGTCCGGTCCAGTCAGGCTCGGGTCCGGAGGGGCAGTAAGACCAAAGTGTGCGGGATGATGGGGTGCGGGGCGCTCAGCCACGCCCCCTGACGGCAGCATCTGAAATCCCACCACCTGATTGATGTTTATCTGCGTACAGATGAACACTCTGATCGTTTTTTTTCTGATTCCTGAGGTTCAGTTAAACATCAAATCGGAACGTTTCAGTCACAGTTTAAATCGAGTTTATTTCTGTCCACAAACATCCTGGAGTTCAGATCCGATCCGATCGGATCAGGATTGATGCTGCATCATTATCTTCACCTTCAGGATGATTCGATTCTTTTAGATTTTCTAAAGTTGTTTTGAAGCTGCAGCTGATGCGGAATGAAGCTGTTTGTGTCGCGCGCTCCGCTCTCCTGTCGGGCGCGCGCTTCGGTTCGGTTCGTGTTTTTGTTTACGCGTTACGTCACTGTTTCTGATGAAGCCCAGAAAGCGGCACGCGCGCTCCCCGCAGACGCGCGCGCTGCGTGCGTGTGAATGTTATGAAATGCTGTGTTTTTGTGGTTTGCTCACGTGGCAGTTTAACACCCCACCCCCACCCCGATGGGGACTGCGGCTCCGCAGCGTTCGGGTACCTGAACGCAGCACCGCTGATGTTCTGACCTTTATGATTTATGCAGCAGCTTATGAAAGGCCGGAACATGCGGGCCCAGTCCACCCGAACCGGGACAGGAGCTGAGAGCGGGAATGTTCAAGTTTCAGGTCCTGACACGACTGTTTCTGGGACGCGCGTGCGCGTGCGTGCTCCCGCGGGCCACCGCATCACTCACCCCACAAAAACTGCCCTCCGTCCCCGCCGCCCGCTGAGGCCGCGTGCGTGTCCCGCAGGAGGCCGCCTGTCATCGGACGGGACGGGTCTCCTTCACGGTCCCATGGACGCCGGATCCTCCCGGGAGGGGGCTCAGCGGGGGTGCATGCTGGTCCTCCCGGCCCGGCGGTCCCGTCTGCGTGCGGCGCGAATCTGCGGGGGGTGACACGCGCTTCCCGCCGTCTGCAGCCCCGTTTGAGGGTCTAAAGCTCCGTTTGAGGGACGCGCGGGAAGGAAACGTGCAGGAAAGATGCTTTATTTTGACAAACACTGCTGCCTTCAGGGGCGGTGGGACATCTGGGGACCGCTACACGAAAACATCCGGATGGTCGAATCAGAGTCCGGTTCTAAAACGATCGTTCAGATCGGATACCGTCGACATAAAGACGTTTTATTTGTATCGGGGCGGGACAGAAAGCTCTCCGTTTGGTTCCGTTCGCCTGATTCCCGCTACAGAACCGAGCTGGATCAGAACCTGTTTGTTTACAGAACGAACGAATGTTTCTAAAGCAGCCGATCAGCTGATCAGCTGGAGGTTTCCGGGGGTCCGTGAAGGCAGCAGCAGCATAGCTACAAAGCCTGTTCCAGAAATACCGTCCAATCAGAGACCAGAACAAGATCGAGGCCAACAATCCAAATAGAGAGGGGGCGGGGCCAGGGAACCTTCAGCCAATGAGGAAGAGGCTGCGCGCCCACGAGGCCGATTGTTGTCCACAGACTCGCGCCCCTGAGTGTGACGTTGTAGCTCGATGCGCATGCGCGGCCGCATCGAGAGCACGTGGTCGATGGAGAAGGTAAACAACCCCCCCCCGCACAGATTTAATTGATACTTCCCGGGTCAATGACCTAATGTGGATGGACGGTTCGAGTCCGGGACCGAAAAATAAACGGATCGATTCTCCGGTTCAAACCGTGTAAGCAGCGCCCCCTAACGGACAGTTCATGACTCACAACGACACGGTTTGGGTCCGGCTAATTCCTGGGTTTATTTCTTAAAAAAAAGAAAAGAAAAATAAAAGTTTGTTCTGTTTTGTTTTTGGAACAAAAATATAAAAAAATGTTTTTTTTTCTGAAACTGAATTATGCGAAATAAATAATGATGTTAAATCAAAGCATTTCAATGAAGGTGATGCTGGGGACCAAAGAACAGCTTATACTTTTTCATCCATGTGGAGACCGACCCCCCCCCCCAACTTTATTTATAACCTCATTGAACACAGAGACACACTGGAGTCACGTGACCTGAGTGTTGTTTCATCTTCTCTCTGTGACTGAATTCTGTTCTTCAAACAGTTTCTTTCTCTTTAAAAGAACATTTATCTTCCAGATTCTCCTCCTGTTGTAGATGATAATCTGATGGGATTAAGTTTCATGATTCCTGTTTCAGAATAAAATCACAACAGCATAAAGTTCAGAGACAAACTCTTCTCTGGTCACATTTCCAGGAAATGTTGGACGTCGTTTCCAAAGCTGAAGGAAATCATTCCTATTGACAGACATTTTGAAATTGGTTTTTGGATTCAGATTAAATGTAATTATACAGATTAACATCTGTTAGATGAAAGATTTGATCTGACATGATTTTCCTTCTGTTTCTGCTGCTTCCACAGTCAATCCTTCAGCTGTTTATCCAGCATCATCATCATCATCTTCCTCTAACATCTCCATCTGCTTCCAGAACATCTACATGATCTGATCCTCTGATGGATTCAATCCTGATCCAAACCTCTGCATCTCCATCTCTGCTGCCTCTAGCTCCGCCTCCTGTCTCTGAACCAACATGGCTGCCTTCTCCATTCTGCTTTAATCACTTCACACACACAGATCCTCCGTCTGCCTGCAGCTCATCTTCAATCCTCTTCTTTCTAGAGCAGACCTCCCCCACTGTAGATGCTCCTCCCCTTCTCCATAGGTGCTCCTCCCCTTCTCTGTAGATGCTCCTCCCCTTTCTCTGGATGCTCCTCCCCTCTCTGTAGATGCTCCTCCCTGTCAGTAGATGCTCCTCCCCTTTTCATCAGTCGTCTGCAAACACGATCCTCATCCATCAGTCTGTCCATCGCCATGGTAACCAGGAGGAGCTCCGTCTCCTCCGCCTCACCTGTCGTCTTCCAGCTCTCTGATGTAGTGAAGACCATCCTGGTGGAACAGCAGATCTGCTTCTGGTTTCGTCTGACAGAGCGCCGCTCGGACAGGAAAGAAGAGTCCAGGCGTGTGGTAGGTACAGTGTTTTTAATGAACGTCTATTAAATGTCATGGTAGAGTTGCAAACATACAGGTGTGCGGCAGCAGTCAGTCTGTCAGAACAAAAGCCTCGCTACAACTCCATCCTTCACACGACAGCAAAACGCCTCGTCAGAACTCTGAAACCAGCAGGACGTGGAGGTTTCCGGTCCGACAGGTTCACGACACGATTCCAAAAGAATACCATCAAAAGCTACAGAATGAAGAAGTTCCACTGGAGACGACTCGAAGAAGGTTAGTGTCCGATAGAAACAGAACATTCATCTGACCATAAAAATATCTGCACGGAACTCTTAAAAAAAGAGAAAGCCTCCAGGAAATCCATAGAAATGTTTTCATCTCGTACAGTCACAAATCACCGAGCGGCGGCAGAAAATCCTTTAAGAAATATACAGAAATGAGGTCGGAGCGCCGCGAGCTGTGATGTCACCACCGCGAGCCGCGATGTCACCACCGCGAGCCGCGATGTCACCACCGCGAGCCGCGATGTCACCACCGCGAGCTGCGGTGTCACCACCGCGAGCTGTGATGTCACCGCGGTGAGCCGCGATGTCACCACCGCGACCCGTGATGTCACCACTGCGAGCCGTGATGTCACCGCCGCGAGCTGTGATGTCACCGCCGCGAGCTGTGATGTCACCGCGGTGAGCCGCGATGTCACCACCGCGAGCTGCGATGTCACCGGGGTGAGCCGCGATGTCACCACCGCGACCTGCGATGTCACCACCACCAGCTGTGATGTCACCACCGCGACCCGCAATGTCACCACCGCGACCCGCGATGTCACCACCACCAGCTGTGATGTCACCACCGCGACCCGCAATGTCACCACCGCGACCCGCGATGTCACCACCACCAGCTGTGATGTCACCACCACCAGCCGTGATGTCACCGCCGCGCGCCGACCTGCGCTTCTCCAAAGGCACAGACACGCACAAAACCACCAGCCCCTCCCCCACACAAACACACGTATCTACAGTCCGGCGGCGCGGCGCTTCCCGTCCGCCGCAGACGGTGGGCGACCTTTGACCCCGCCGGGTCGTTTGTGGCAAAGAACAGAAAAATAGTTTTGGGTTCAAGAAAATACGATAAAAATATCTCTAAAAAATAGGGCCGGTCCTGGCGCTGGCGTGCGGCGTCCGACCCGGCCGCCGCAGCGTCTGAGCGCCACGGCGGCCGGTTCTGACCCGCTGAACCGACTCGGGTTTAGAACTTTTTACTCATAAAGAACCTTCAGTCGTGAAGCGCTCGTCTCCTGCGGGGTTGGTACGCTGTGACATCACAGGTGGGCGTGGTCAGAGGTGCAACAGGCGCTCCTGTTATGGCTTGATTGCATTTCAAAGCTTTAGCGTCCTCTCCTCAAACCGGGGAGGTGGGGGGTTCGGTCCAAACCGGGTCAAACCAAAACTAAACTACGTTTTCCTGAAACAGGAAACAGTTTTCTGTTCTGCGGGGGGGGGCAGAGAGGAGGCTAAAGCAGAAGGGGGCGGGGCACGAAAAGCACCGCGTGTGTGGTTTAGAGAGACAACGCCGCTGCAGGCCAACCCGCAGCGGCGCGGCCGGCCCGTGTGGCACTTAACATGGTGGTCTTTGTATACGGAGCTGATAACAGTCATGCGGGGGGCAGCTGATTCAGGGGGGGCTCAGGGATCAAACGCTTCTCAAATTTGGCGGCTAAGGCAAAAACTGACATGGACACCCCCCAAAATAAACGGAACCAGTCGGTTCTGTTGCATAAAACCAGGACATCGGGGTTTGTTTTAGAACCAGAACCGAGTAACGGGCCGACGGTGTGGTAACGATGTGCAAAGCAGCCCCCCCCCCCCCCCCCAAATATCACAGACGCGCCTCAACTGATAAACGCCACAGACGACATCATTCCTTAACTTGGCTTGAAACACAGAGCCCCCCCAAACAGAGAGAGGGGGGTGGGGGTGGGGTCCTGGTGCCGTTCCTGAGTGGGCCGGACTTGACAAGAGACGGACGAATCCAGGCAAGGGGGGGGGGGTGTACAAACCCCCAAAACAAAAGGTTTCATCACAGCAACAGTGGAGGGGGGCCGTGTAGAAGCCTGTGCAGGATCACCTGGGGGGGGGAGACAGAGAGAGAGAGAGAGAGAGACAGAGAGAGAGAGAGAGAGAGAGAGAGAGGAGAGAGAGAGAGAGGAGAGAGAGAGAGAGAGAGAGAGAGAGAGACAGAGAGAGAGGAGAGAGAGAGAGAGAGACAGAGAGAGAGAGAGACAGAGAGAGACAGAGAGAGAGAGACAGAGACAGAGAGAGAGAGAGAGAAGACAGAGAGAGAAAGAGAGAGAGAGAGACAGAGAGAGAGAGACAGAGAGAGAAGACAGAGACAGAGAAACAGAGACAGAGAGAGAGACAAGAGAGAGAGAGAGACAGGAGAGAGAGACAGAGAGACAGAAGACAGAGAGACAGAGAACAGAGAGAGAGAGACAGAGGACAGAGAACAGAGAGACAGAGAACAGAGAGAGAGAGAGAGAGACAGAGAGAACAGACAGACCAGAGAGAAAGAGAAGAGACTAAAGAGAGAGGATGAGAGAGAGAGAGAGAGAAGAGAGAGAGAAGAGAGGAGAGAGAGAGAGAGAGAGAGAGAGAGAGAGAGAGAGAGAGAGAGAGAGAGAGACGAGTAGAGAGAGAGAGAGAGAGAGAGAGAGAGAGAGAGAGAGAGAGAGAGAGAGAGAGAGAGAGACTTCATGAGTTCAGAGAAATGAAACATCTGAGGGTTTTTGGCCCTTTTGGCTTTCCATACCTTCAGTCAAAAACCTTCAGCTTGTCTGAGCTCCTCCCACAGAGAGCAGGAGAAACCTTTAAACTAGCATGAATCCATGCTTTTCACATTAGCGAATATGGACCACAATGCATTGCAGTTGATCTTTTGATAAACCGTCCAGATTTTCACAATCAGAACACAGTGGAGTCACGAATAGACGTCATGAAATGTTCGGCCTGATCTGCTGTCGGTGATGTCACAGCCGGTTCAGAGGAAGGTGTCTGAATTACAGATTAATCCTAGTCTCTACATGTTTTCAGTAGTGGGGATGGGGGGGGGGTATTATGTATTAAAAGTACGAGTTAATCATAAACTTAGTCTGAGTTGAGTTGATGGTGTCTCTGGGGCATTCTGGGTAAAATATACCTTCACATCTTCATTTCACCGTCTGGACTCCATTTTGTCTACTTTAGAATTTATCGTCTCTTCAATTTAAAAGTCGACCTGCAGCTTATCTGGAATCATTTTATACAGCACGACCTCTCCTCTGAGACTCCGCCTTCATTTAGTCATTCTATGTCGTCTTCAGACACCAGACAGAAAATCATGCAAAAACAGGAATTCTGTCTGGAAAAATGGGATTCATTTTACTGTGGAAACCCCAACAATAAAAATCCCCAAAAATTGTGTTAATGTGCACGTGAAGGCCGTCGGGGCGCACGCCAGGGCCGTTAAGATGCACCCGGGGGCCGTTAGGACACACCCGGGGCCGTTAGGACACACCCGGGGGCCGTTAGGACACGCCCGGGGGCCGTTAGGACACGCCTGGGGGCCGTTAGGACACGCCTGGGGGCCGTTAGGACACGCCTGGGGGCCGTTAGGACACGCCTGGGGGCGTTAGGACACGCCTGGGGGCCGTTAGGACACACCTGGGGCCGTTAGGACACACCTAGGGCCGTTAGGACACACCTGGGGCCGTTAGGACACACCTGGGGGCCGTTAGGACACACCTGGGGGCCGTTAGGACCGGAATCCCGGCTGGAAGCGGGCCGTCTCCTCAAAGATGTACTCCTTCAGCGTCTCTTTGGGTAGGTCGTCCAGCTCCATGTCGAACTTGAACGGCGCCTCGGCGACGGGCTGCAAACACAGGTAGATGCAGACCGACGTCGTCCAGCCCAGAGCCCCCTCGCCCCCCGCCCCCGCCCCCCCGGTGGTGTCTCACCTCGTCTGTGGGGTCGTAGTATTGCTCCAGGTAGGGGTGCGCCAGGGCCTGCTCCACCTCGATCCTCTTGTGAGGGTTAAAGGTCAGCATCTTGTCCAGCAGGTCCAGAGCTGCAGCACAGACAGAGCTGGTGACCCCCCCCGCCACACATAAACCGCGGCTCCGCCCGCAGCGGCGTCTCTGACCTTTGGGGTCGGCGTTGGGGAAGAGGCGGTTCCACGGCACCTTGCAGCGCGGCGGCAGCGACAGCAGGTAGTTCCGGGCCTTGATGTTGATGATGCAGTTCAGGTCCTCCTGAGACGGCGAGCCCAGGATCCCTGCGGGCGCAGCGGGAAGGTTAGTCACAGCGGGGGCCGTGGCGCCCCACGCCCCGCGGCGAGACTCACCCAAAATGTGGTTGAGCTGGTCCAGGTAGTGCTTCCCCGGGAAGATGGGCCGGTTGGACAGCATCTCGGCCAGGATGCAACCCACCGACCAGATGTCGATGGACTTGGTGTAGCCCTGAAAGGGGGAGGGGCTACGTCACGACCAGCAGGAATCCAGACCGCCAAACGGCTGACCGACGCTCACCTTGGAGTTGAGCATGATCTCCGGGGCGCGGTACCAGCGCGTGGCCACGTACTCCGTGAGGAAGCCGGTGTGGTCGTGGTCGGGATCCGCCACTCGAGCCAGACCGAAGTCGCAGATCTGCAGACAGAAGACGGTGAAGCGGAGAGCAGAACCGGGGCGGGTCCGGCCGGGGGCGGTACCTTCAGGTCGCAGGTGGTGTTGAGCAGCAGGTTGGAGGGCTTCAGGTCGCGGTGCAGCACGTTGGCAGAGTGGATGTACTTGAGGCCTCGCAGGATCTGGTAGAGGAAGTAGCAGATGTGGTCGTTGCTCAGGTGCTGGGTCTTCAGCAGCTTGTACAGGTCCGTCTCCATCAGGTCCTGGACGATGTATCTGCTCAGAGTTAAGGAGCTCCGCCTCCAACCGCACGCTCCGCCTACATTAGTGACACGCTGAGGCGTCTACACGATGTGAACACGCCGGACTCGGGAGACGAACGCCACCAGAAAACGTCTGAGTTTAAGCAGTCGGCCCGGAGCCGCGGTGCCCCCCCGGGGGGCAGAAGGGGCAGACAGATCTGAGGATCAGATCTGGGCCTGGATTCTGACCCGTTCAGTGGTAGCCCACGTTTGGTGACGGCGCTCCACGTCTCTTTTTGACGTGTTACGTTTAAATCAAGGCTCCCAAACCTCCAGGTCCAGTTTGGCACCGGCTCCAGATGCAGACCGGGCCAGGGTCGGGGTACCGATACCGACCGCATCCTGAGGTTGGGTCGGATTAAACCAACGGACCCCTGATTGAAATGGATCATCAGAACATCAGAAGAGAAGCGTTGGGAGCGAGTGGACGAGTCAGAATGGACACGGCGCCACGTACTGGACCAAAGAGAGACGGCATCGTCCTCTGCTTCCATTGACTGTATATAGAGAGCTGGACCCAGTGACCCGCCCGCCTGGTGTCATTCTGTTTGACAGAATAAAAGTCTGGATCTGATCGGATTTTTTTAATTATGTTTGACTAATTTCCTGGTTATCAAGGTTTGGGGCGTGGCCTTCCAACAAGCTCACTCCTGATAGGATAGAGTGATTCTTATTGAAACGACTTGGACCAATCACTGCTCTCTGAAGTCTGGCTCCAACATGGCGACATACGTATCATGAAAAAAGGGAACGGAGTCATTTTCTATGGATGACATCCCACTCCCTCAGTCCAGTTCTCCGATACAGTCGATGGTTCTCACGTGAGCCGCCACTAAATAATGAGCAGACGTTCTCAAACCGACACGAGTCTCAGAAAAATGATCTGAGTTAGAGATAGTTATGGATCCTACCAGCTCAGTGTGATGAATGTTTGATAACGCATCTTCAGACATTCATGAGAGCGTTTTACCGCCTCTGATGGTTAACCTGAGGCCCCTCCTCCCCCGAGGCCCCTCCCTCCCCCGAGGCCCCTCCCTCCCCCGAGGCCCCTACTCCCCCCAAGGCTCCTCCCCCCCCTCCGAGGCTCCTCCTCCTCCCCCGAGGCCCTCCTCCACCACCTGAGATACACGTCCTTCATCTGCTCGATGGTGGGCGCGCGCGGATGATGTCGTTGATGCCGATGATTCTCGTGCTTGAAGCGCAGCAGGATCTTGATCTCGCGGAGCGTGCGCTGGCAGTAGGTCTGGTGCTCGAAGGGGCTGATCTTCTTGATGGCCACGCGGATCTTGTTGTCGCGGTCGTATGCCGAGCTGTGGACCGGAGAACAGGCGTTAGAGGCTGCAGGAAGCGGGTCGGTTCCTAAGAACCCACCGGGCCGCGGCCGGTGACCTCACAGGAGCGTGCGGCCGGGATTCAAACCCGCCCCTGGTTCTCTGCGGCTTCTCCCTCAGTTTATTTCTGAGCATCAAACAAAAGAACGCCCACACGCGGCCTCCGAGTAAGAGGAGTTGCTATGGTGACGGCGGTGCGGGGCTGAGATGGAAGCGGCAGCGACCGCGCTCGCCGCGGCGCAGGAGTCTGGAGGACCGCGTGGGAGTGAAATCCTGGTTCTGGGAAGCAGAGCTGGATCCCGGCAGGACGCCAGCACAGACGCGGAGCAGCCGGCGCCGTCCTCCACAGAACGCCACGTTCTGAGGCGAGGAGACGGCGTCTGCTCCGAGCCGGTCGCCATGACGAACCAGAACAGCAGAACCATCGGCCTCTCATCTGCTCTGACGGCACGCCGGCGTCGAGAGCCAGAACCAGAGTCAGAACCAAAACCAGAACCAGAGTCAGAACCAAAACCAGAACCAGAGTCAGAACCAAAACCAGAGCCAGAACCAGAGCCAGAACCAGAGCCAGAACCAGAGCTAGAACCAGAGCCAGAACCAAAACCAGAGCCAGAACCAGAACCAGAGCCAGAGCCAGAGCCAGAACCAAAACCAGAGCCAGAACCAGAGCCAGAGCCAGAGCCAGAACCAGAGCCAGAGCCAGAACCAGAGCCAGAACCAGAGCCAGAACCAGAGCCAGAACCAGAGCTAGAACCAGAACCAGAACCAGAGCTAGAACCAGAGCCAGAACCAAAACCAGAACCAGAGTCAGAACCAAAACCAGAACCAGAGTCAGAACCAAAACCAGAGCCAGAACCAGAGCCAGAACCAGAGCCAGAACCAGAGCTAGAACCAGAGCCAGAACCAAAACCAGAGCCAGAACCAGAACCAGAGCCAGAGCCAGAGCCAGAACCAAAACCAGAGCCAGAACCAGAGCCAGAGCCAGAGCCAGAACCAGAACCAGAGCCAGAGCCAGAACCAGAGCCAGAACCAGAGCCAGAACCAGAGCCAGAACCAGAACCAGAACCAGAGCCAGAACCAGAGCCAGAACCAGAGCTAGAACCAGAGCCAGAACCAAAACCAGAGCCAGAACCAGAACCAGAGCCAGAGCCAGAGCCAGAGCCAGAACCAAAACCAGAGCCAGAACCAGAGCCAGAGCCAGAGCCAGAGCCAGAACCAGAGCCAGAGCCAGAGCCAGGAGTCTGCTGAACAAACAAAGATTGTGTGTGTCTGCGAGGGGCCACTCTGACAAATTTCTGTGTAAAAGTTACTATGAATTCTTATAAATGTTATGTTTTGCGTCAGACTTCCATCAGAGACCGACTGGACCGTCTGCACGGCTGGCGGCGCGAGCGGCGCTCGACACAAAGACACGTTCAGCCGTCGCTCTGCGCCGTTCCACATTTCCATATTTAATCTCTGTGTTCTGACCCGATCGTGGTTTGATGCAAATGTGGATGACAAAGAACAATTCTACCAGAAACTTCTGAGGAATTCCACACATTTCACCCCCCCTTCCCCCACCTGCCTGTAATGTTGAGCAGGTAGGAGATGCGACCTCTGACCTCTGACAGAAAGTGAGCCTCAGGAACGGTTTGGATCCGATCCTCTGGCATTAAAGCTCCTTCAGTGTTGCTGCTCCTTCCATGGAGAACAGAGAGGAGGAAGGAGGCAGCAGGAGGCCAGACACCTCCAGCGCAGGAGGCCCCCCCGTCTGAAACCGTTCACGGAGACGCTGGACAATAAAGTTTTATTGAAAGAACACAAAAGAATCTCCTGGAGAAGTTTTCAGCATCTCGTTTCCTTCTCAGGTCATTTTAAAAGACGGTGAAGAAATCAGACAGGGGGGGGGGGCGCAGCAGTATAAGAGCGTCCGGAGGAACTGGAGCTGAAGCCAAAAGATGAAGTTTGTGGTTTCACTCTCTTCTTCTTCCTCTCCTCCTTTGATTTAAACGGTGAACGCCGAGAACGGCGAAGAACCTCTAAACGGAAACCCGTTTTCCCTCCTCGCCGTCACCCTCATGCCCGGTGATGGAACGCTGCGTGTGTGTGTGTGTGTGGGGGGGTTTCTATGGCAACAGAAGACGAGGCCTTTCTCCACAGCAGCAGTTATGCAACTACACGGTAACCATGACGACCTGGAGGAGGCGGGGTCAGAGGAACCGAGCAGGAGAGACCCGAAGACATCCGAGCCCAAAGTCTGCAGGAAACGGGCCGACGGCGCCGGCCTGCAACACGTCCAGAACCAGAACTCTGCAGATGATCAGCCGGTCTCAAGATAACTTCACCACCTCCAACCGTCTGAAGGAACCGGACCGGACCGGTGGAAGCAGACGGGAATCCTGTCTGCCTCCACCTCTGCAGAAGGGGTGGGGGGTAGATCCGATAGAATCTGAGCTGTCCAATCCCGATCCTCCAGACCCCCCCGCTGCCGGGTTTCCAGTCCGTCCTGATTCCTGCTTATTTGCTGACTCAGGCGTTTCGGACTAACCATCGGGTCAGAACCGCCGCATCAGAACCATCAGTCCACGGCTGTCACTCTTCAGGATTTATTCGAGCTGTAAATCTTCTGGATTAGGAATCATGAGATCATCTTAGTGATGAAGAGGAGGAGGAGGAAGGCTGAGGGTTTCCTTTGACCCGTCCAGTCCACATCCTGCTGGAACGATGCGTTCACAAAATGTTGGAGAAACGGACGTCCGGGTTTTTCTCATCCCATTTCTCCGTTCCCAGAACCAAATGTTTCCACGCTGCTCCTGAACGCAGCACGCTGACCAGGACGGCGCCCACCTGTCTCGCTGGTTTTGCCAACAGGAAGCAGCAGAAGACGGTTTGGAGCAGGAAAACAACCTGCTTTTCCAGATCCTCTGGTTTTCCGTGAGGAACTGAAGGAAAAATCCGGAGTTTTCCAGAGTTCAACCGTTCCATCATTTTCAGTTTCTGCAGCGGAAAAAAAAAAAAACGGTTCAAATGTTGGAGCTGTGGAGCTCTGAAGCAGCACAACTGCAGGTAAAGGTCCAGGAGACCCGGTTCTGGTTCTGCTGGCCTCTCTCTGATCCACTCCTGGATCAGGAGCTTCAGTCGACGGCGCTGAAGCTGAAACGGTCCGAACGCCAAGACAGGAAAGAAAGAAAGGCTTTTACTTTGAAAACAGGAAGTGATGCTTTTCATCTGAAGAAACGTCTCCACAGACGAGTTTCTTCATGACACCAAACGCACGAGAAGAAAATGTTTGAACTGTGAAGCTAGTTCTGCTGGACGCTTGAGGGGGAGGAGCTTCAGCTCAGACCGAGATGCTCTGATCCTCGGGATCTGATCTTCTGGATCTGATCTTTAGAGTCTGATCTTCTGGATCTGATCTTTAAAGTCTGATCTTCTGGATCTGATCCTCAGGATCTGATCTTTAAAGTCTGGTCCTCGGGATCTGGTCTTCTGGATCTGATCCTCAGGTTCTGATCTTCAGACATCTGCAGGATCAGCAGAGTGGCGCTCCAGCCTCACAGCCGTCAGCGTATCTCCGCCTCCGTCTCAAACGGCTGCATTGATGCACGAGCGGAACCGCTTCAGCATCAATGCGACCACGTGCACGAGCGTGCACGAGCGTGCACGAGCCCCTTCTATACTCGTTTCACCAGAAGCTAATGGCAAAAGAGACCAAACGACACAAATGACATCTCCTTCTGAATTGCACAACAGGCCGCAGTGCCGAGCTCTGATTGGCTGTGAAGTGGTGGTGCTGATGTCAGAGGCAGAGGGGTTTCCATGGAGACGGGCGCCACAGTGGCATTTCAAGAGCACAGCTCAGATGGCAGAACCGAGCAGAGTGTGAACAAAAGAGAAGACGGGAAGTTCTGATCAGAACGGGTCAGAAACAAACAAACCTGTTTACAAACAAACAACAAACACGTCACCTGAGACAGAAACGTGTTCACGCTTCACAGACCGAAACAGAACAAGAAGGTTCACAGTGAACGACTCGCAATCTGGAGCTCAGAACGACGGTTTTACTCTGAAAGGAACTTATCAAAATGACTCTTATTCTGAAAGGCAGAGCTCAGAACGACGGTTTTACTCTGACAAACGCTCATATAAATCCGGTTCCTAATCATCTTTGAAACCGGTTTGATAAAATGGGATAACTGGGAAAAATCTCTTATTTTGAAAGGACCCTTTTCCCAGATCCTGGTCTGCATGTTCCAGATTGCATTCCTTTCACACTTCCTGTGATCTTCTGGTCTCCTTCGTAACCATGGCGACACTGTGGTTGTACTGATAGCTTTGCTAACGTGGGAGCTAGCGCGTCTGCGATACACGTCAGCCTTTGGTTTAAGGTGGAATCTGTCGCCGTCAGGATACGATGACCTCGAGTTAGTCCCAGTGACGCGAACATGAAAACCAGCAAGCTCCGCCCCTTCAGCGTTCATTAAAAAAATCTGCCGATGAAAGCAAAAGAAACTCTCGCAGCTGCAGCTGCAGCTGCGTCTGCAGAAACTCCCGCCTAAACCTGCAGAGACGATCGGATGTTCAGCGTTTGGATCTGATCCTCAGACGTTTCGACATGTAACTGAAACTCAGCAGGAAGTCGCACTGCCGCAGCAGGAAGTGCTTCAGCGAGGAGAACGTCCGTCTCCGTCGGGGTCCGACTTCAAACGCAGCTGCGTTTCCATGACGCCCAGAAACCCGACGCACCGACTGAAGCTGCGTTTCCAGAACTCAGATTCTGCGTCGATAAGTCGACCGCAGGTTTCAGGACGATGACGCCGTCTTCACGCTCAAAGAAACGGAAGTTTCAGAGGCTTTGATGGAAACGGGCGGAGGACGGGGGGTCCGATTATCAACTGGATCAGAACCGTCCCTGAACCTCCACACAGCAGCTGGACGGAGCGCCGCGCAGTCGCTGAACGCCAGGCTCTCCGTCTGCACGTGCCCAGACGCATCCCGGGAAATGGATGAAACATTCCAGAGCGGCAGGACGCCCGCCGCGGCACGCCGTTCCCGGAACCCGCAGCTGTTCGCCTGAACGCCTCATCACACGTGCAAACGCTTACAGACAAACAGTGACAGAGACAGGAGGATGCAGCGTCTGCGGGGCCTGCAGGAGCGTCTGCGGGACTGCAGGAGCGTCTGCGGGACTGCAGGAGCGTCTGCGGGGCCGCAGGAGCGTCTGCGGGACTGCAGGAGCGTCTGCGGGACTGCAGGAGCGTCTGCGGGACTGCAGGAGCGTCTGCGGGGCTGCAGGAGCGTCTGCGGGGCCGCAGGAGCGTCTGCGGGGCCGCAGGAGCGTCTGCGGGACTGCAGGAGCGTCTGCGGGGCCTGCAGGAGCGTCTGCGGGACTGCAGGAGCGTCTGCGGGGCCTGCAGGAGCGTCTGCGGGGACTGCAGACACGTCTGCGGGACTGCAGGAGCGTCTGCGGGGACTGCAGACACGTCTGCGGGGCCTGCAGGAGCGTCTGCGGGGACTGCAGACACGTCTGCGGGGCCTGCAGGGAGCGTCTGCGGGACTGCAGGAGCGTCTGCGGGGCCTGCAGGAGCGTCTGCGGGGCCTGCAGGAGCGTCTGCGGGGCCTGCAGGAGCGTCTGCGGGACTGCAGGAGCGTCTGCGGGGCCTGCAGGAGCGTCTGCGGGACTGCAGGAGCGTCTGCGGGGCCTGCAGGAGCGTCTGCGGGGCCTGCAGGAGCGTCTGCGGGACTGCAGGAGCGTCTGCGGGGCCTGCAGGAGCGTCTGCGGGGACTGCAGACACGTCTGCGGGACTGCAGGAGCGTCTGCGGGGCCTGCAGGAGCGTCTGCGTGGACTGCAGACACGTCTGCGTGACTGCAGACGCGTCTGCGGGGCCGCAGGAGCGTCTGCGGGACCGCAGACGTGTCTGCGGGGCCGCAGGAGCGTCTACAGGGCCGCAGGAGCGTCTACAGGGCCGCAGGAGCGTCTGCGGGGCCGCAGGAGCGTCTGCGGGGCCGCAGGAGCGTCTACAGGGCCGCAGGAGCGTCTACAGGGGCCGCAGGAGCGTCTACGGGGCCGCAGGAGCGTCTGCAGGGGCCGCAGGAGCGTCTGCAGGGGCCGCAGGAGCATCTACAGGGGCCGCAGGAGCGTCTGCGGGCCTGCAGGAGCGTCTGCGGGGCCGCAGGAGCGTCTACAGGGCCGCAGGAGCGTGTCTACGGGGCCGCAGGAGCGTCTACGGGGCCGCAGGAGCGTCTACGGGGCCGCAGGAGCGTCTGCAGGGGCCGCAAGAGCGTCTACAGGGCCGCAGGAGCGTCTACAGGGGCCGCAGGAGCGTCTACAGGGGCCGCAGGAGCGTCTACAGGGCCGCAGGAGCGTCTGCGGGGCCTGCAGGAGCGTCTGCGGGACTGCAGGAGCGTCTGCGGGGCCTGCAGGAGCGTCTGCGGGGCCTGCAGGAGCGTCTGCGGGCCTGCAGGAGCGTCTACAGGGCCGCAGGAGCGTCTACAGGGGCCGCAGGAGCGTCTGCGGGCCTGCAGGAGCGTCTGCGGGACTGCAGGAGCGTCTGCGGGGCCTGCAGGAGCGTCTGCGGGACTGCAGGAGCGTCTGCGGGGCCTGCAGGAGCGTCTGCGGGACCTGCAGGCAGGCGTCTGCGGGGCCTGCAGGAGCGTCTGCGTGGACTGCAGACGCGTCTGCGGGGCCTGCAGGAGCGTCTGCGTGGACTGCAGACGCGTCTGCGGGCCGCAGGAGCGTCTGCGTGGACTGCAGACGCGTCTGCGGGGCCGCAGGAGCGTCTGCGGGACTGCAGACGTGTCTGCGGGCCGCAGGAGCGTCTACAGGGGCCGCAGGAGCGTCTACAGGGGCCGCAGGAGCGTCTGCGGGGCCGCAGGAGCGTCTACAGGGGCCGCAGGAGCGTCTGCGGGGCCGCAGGAGCGTCTACAGGGGCCGCAGGAGCGTCTACAGGGGCCGCAGGAGCGTCTGCGGGGCCTGCAGGAGCGTCTGCGGGGCCGCAGGAGCGTCTACAGGGGCCGCAGGAGCGTCTACAGGGGCCGCAGGAGCGTCTGCGTGACTGCAGGAGCGTCTGCGGGATTGCAGGAGCGTCTGCGTGAACTGCAGGAGCGTCTGCGGGGACTGCAGGAGCGTCTGCGGGGACTGCAGGAGCGTCTGCGGACGCGTCTGCAGCATTAAAAGAAAGCAGCCCCCCCCCACACACACACACACACACACAGGAAGCCCTGTGCACCAACTGCACGCGATGAGCAACAACCACGACAGGAAGCGGCGAGCTGCAGGCGGAGGCTGACAGAGAGAGTTCAGAACTCCAGAGTGAAGGTCCGAGGCGGGTTCTGCCCACGTGATGGACCCCCTGACTCCTCCCACCTTCGGTCCAGGAGGTTTCCCTTTCAGAATGATTGACAGCAGGGCCGTCCACGTCTTCCATCATCAAGCGTCCCATCCTCTAGCTCAGGCTGCTGTGATGGACACGTCCAGAACTCGGGCCCGGTTCCTGAACGATGCTTTTCTCTTCTCCGAGTTTCATCCGTTCATCCCTGAGCGGATCCGTCTGAATCGGAGTTTTCCTCCGACTAAACATTTCTCTGGGATCAGAACCTGAAGGGAAAAGTCCCGTTTCTCCAAAGCCAACAGAACGGTTTGTCCCGGTCTTCGTGGTCTCAGACGGCCCACCTGAGTCTGTTTACCTCCAGTTTATCCTCTCTGTGCTCAGATCCGGCTAAGTGATCCATAGGATCTGCTGGATCAATAGTGATCAGATTTACAAACTGAGAACAACGCTGCGCTCCAAAGAAAACTCTGGAGTCACGTCCTTCAGTTTAGGGTTATTGCAGGTGAACTCTGGTCCGGTTCTCTTCAGTGAGACGCTGAGCCTACAGCAGGAAAACGGGTCACAGCAGAATGTCACAGAACAAGACATGAAGAACACAGGAAATAAACATGCTTAGCAGATAAGAGGTGAACGAAGACGACTTTCTCTCTCCAGCTTTAATGTCCACAAACAATCTTTGTTTTCTCAAGATGACTTACAGCTTATTATTATTATGAGATAATAGCTGGTTTCTACATATAATAGAATAAAAGAAGCTCATTTTCTTCAATACGGACTTAAAAGTTGGTAAATATAGTTTTGATTCCCAGAATGTCGTCAGTCTTCTTTTCAAACGAGAACATTAAGACAATTTCCCCTGAGTTTGATCACTAATGTAATCGATGAGTGGGACGTCTGTCAGCATACATGATCTTTGGCTGGATTGATCTTATCCGTTTCTGCTCAAATAAAACACTATTTCCTCTGCTGGTTCTGATCATACGGTTCTGATCATATGGTTCTGTTCATGCGGTTCTGATCTGCTGGTTCTGATCTGCAGGTTCTGATCTGCTGGTTCTGACCCGCATGTCTCCACTGTCGTGCATAGAACATGTTTACAGGTTGTGGTTCTGCTGAGACTCCTGCGGTCCATCAGGACTGAAGTTCTTCAGACGACCCGGTTCAACAGTTCTGATCACATCTCAAACAAACTGTGCTCCAAATACGGAAACTTCGATTCCTGATCCAGTTGTCATGTCGCTGTCGTTTAATCCGTGATGTGAACACGGGCGCCGCTCTCAGGAACGCGGGCGCCGTCTTCAGGAACGCGGGCGCCGTTCTCCAGCGAACAGGAACGTGTTGGAGATTTGATGTTCAAACAAGTCAGTGATGTCAAAGTGAAGAGACGGTGTTCACACTGCACCAGCAGGGAGGGGCTATTCTTTCATTCCTCTGGTTCTAGTGAAGGTCCACCCCCACCATGTCAAAGCGTTCAGATCTTTCTGTTTTCTCTCACAGCTCTATTCTGATGATTATCTGAGTCCTGATTGGTCGACGTTCCACCTGGTTTCGTTCAACGTCGGCGTGTTTAGTACAAAACCGTTTGCAGATGACGACGGTCCGATGATCCATCTCCACCCTCTGGTAGTGCATTGTGGGATTTGGAGTGCTGGGTCCGTTCTGATGACGTCACAGACCCTGACAGACCTGCAGAGTTCATCTGGACTCGCTTCCTCCCGGATCCTCACAAAAATGTTTCAAACTCCATAAAGTGAGAAAAACTCTGAGGAACCGCGAGGAGCACCAGAACCAGAACCAGAACCAGAACCAGAACCGGCTGCTCCTCAGAGCTCCAAACCTCCGCCGTTATGCAACAGCGTCCAGGTCCGAGCAGCGAACACGCGCACGGGGGAGACGGCAGCGCGCGCGCGCGTGGATGAAGTCATTCCTCGAACGGCTCTTATTCTGAAAAGCAGCTTTTCCTGGATCCGGACTTTCCGCTCAAGTTTTCCCGTCAATCCACGCCACGCGCGTGAACCCCGCCGCCGTGATTTCGCGGTACACGCGCGCGCGCCCGCCAGCTCAAACGTGACAGTAGGGGTGAAAACGCACGCGCGCTCGCGCCGGACTCACCACACCATCCCGTACGCGCCCTCCCCGATGTAGGACAGGCTGCTGTACCGGGGCCCCACGTCGAAGGCCTGCCCGCGGACCAGCTCCGTGCCCGCGCCGGGGCTGGGGCCGCAGCCGGCGGGGGCCGACGCCGCAGCTGTCGCCATGATGAGGAGCGGCGCTTCGGGGGCTCTGGGGCGGAGGCGGTCCGGACTCGGTCCGGAAGGTTCGGCTCCGTGGACGGGTCTGCGGACAGGAGCGAGCGCACGGCTGCTGAGCTGTATGCGCGGGAGCGAGCGGCGCGTTCAGGGGGCTGCTGCAGGAAATGATGGCGACCACGTGACCCAGCTTTCTCTTTTTTCTGCCGTGTTGCGTTCAGGGGCGCTGCGGGTCCTCCGGGGGCCTCCGTCCCCCCGGTGCCCCGGAGGACCGTTTCTGTACCAGTCTGTGAACGCTGAGATGTTTATTTATTTATGTATTTATTGTGTGAACATTCTCCAAACGTTACAGTGAGGATTTTAGGGGTGTAACGGATCACAGAAAATCCGTGGTCCGTACGGATCAGAGGCCACGGTTCGGGACACGTGTGTACCGCGGACCGCACCCCCCCACCCACGCGCGCGCACACCTCGCGCTAGCATAATTTATACAAATTGTCCGTTCACATCCAATGAAATTCGCGTCAAATTCATGTAAATCCTGTTTGTTTTGTCAAGCCCTAAAGTAGCTGCTTCGCGGTTGAAGTCTGATCACCTGCAGCTGCGTGTGGGAGGAGCTTCTGTCAAAAGCTTTTCTTGACTTCACAATGAAGGACGATAGGATGGATAAATATCCGGTTTATTTAATTTTAAGAGTTGAATAAAAGCACCGGTACACATTTCCATTACTGGATTCAAAGAATCTCCCAGTTAAAGGAAGAAAATGTCCCGCGCAGGAGAAAGACGCTCCCCTGTAGCGGACTTGCCGGGGAATTCTATGGCAAGCCAAATGTGTCAAAAATGACCAGGAAAAACTGGCACAGAAGTGCCACGTTTTACAGATAATCATTATTTAAAACATTTAAATATTCCCACAATTAGTTTCAATAAAGAAATTAATACCAAGAAATTATTGTAACTGTTTTATTTATAATTTAATTTTTAAGGAATAATCCAGATAGATTTGGTATTTTCAACACTATTTTTAAGCATTCTTTTCTCCCAGTTTTTGTAGATTTGGTCTGAAGACATGTAAATGTCATCAGAAACTATGTTTTAGCATTCTGTTTGTGTTCAAAGTTTAAATATGTTTTGTTTTTTACAAATAGGCTTCAATGACAAAATGTTTTGTTGTTGCATGTATAAATATTGTGTGTGTGAAGTACTTTAAATGCTCATCGAATATATGATTATTGATCTGTTCAAACAGATTCTAGATGAATCCATTTCATGAACCTGCGCTGGTGAGTTCCGTCTGTGATAACAAATAAATAATTGTTAGAATTTGATGTTTTATTAAAACTGCTGTTGTTTATGTTTACATTTAATCCTCTGTTTCCTGTGAGGCATTCAATAATCAGAGACCAGATTGGAGTCTCATCTGCCTCAGCCACACTGAACCTGTTGCACTCACGCTTTTATTTTGAAGGGGTGAATCCTGAGTTCTTCTTTGTTGGTTGATCCAGAGCCCAAAACCCCAGTCCTCAGTGTTCCCTGAGGAGGTGGAACTCCTCGCTGCTCTGTCATTCCTCAGACACACATGAACATTTGGAAACATGGAGAGGTCAGAGAGGGGTGAGACTCGGCTCAGCAGAAGGACCAGAAAAAGTTTCATTTTCAACTCGGATCATCATAAAAACAAGACCCCCATAATATATAACTGCTGCAGTCTACAGGCAGCCTGGACTCCTCATCCCCATCAGTTTCTTTTCCTTTGCTTGGTAATCTGATTACCGGCGGGTCGTCTGGTCTGATCCTCCATAAAACTAACAGGAAACCCAGTGAAGTCTGAGACTGCCACTGACTTTGAATCAATCGGCCTTTTTCCTAAAATGTTTTCTAAAACTCCTTTATCAGCTGACTGACAGTAAAAATTCACATTCTGGTTTTCCAGCTCTATGTCATTGCAGCACAGCAGGAAACAGGGATCTCGCCCTATCCAACATGGCGTCCAACTTTGCGTATGCAACAAGCTAGCATAGCGACTCATTGATCCAGGATCTGCTCGTGATCAAACTCTGGCTAAATGACTGTATTCCTACAGAAGACATGGAACGGAGGTGGTTGACTGACAGGACCAACAACCAATCAGGACGCAGAACACGTCTGTCGCTCCTCCTCCTGCTACAACCTTCAGCTGAGCTCCTCCTCCTCCTGAGGAGCATCAGGAGTTGGTTCAGCCTCCATCACCTCCTGACTGATGGAGGGAGTCATGGCGCCCTCTACTGGGGAAGAGGGGATGTTTGATTTCTGACAGACCAGGTGAAGTCCTTCAAATGTCATGTTTATATAGTACATGAGCGTGGGCTGGACCGTGGTGTAGTGGTTAGCACGCCGAGAAGGTTCAAATCCCAGCTGGGGTCCTTCGTCTCTCCAGAAACAGACTTGATTCTAAACTGTGAATAAGAGAGGATCCTCTCCTTCACACTTCGAGGATAGGCTCCAGCATCCCCGTGACCTTGAAATGCATCCGGTAGATGAATGCGGCGGATGTTGATGGACCAATGCCAGAAAACCTGCAAACTTCATGGAGGTTTACCTCTAAAGAAAGAAGAATAAACTACTCAGAAATAATAATGAAAAACAACTGCAGTCTCAAACAGAAGAATAAATTGATTTTCTGTAGATAAATTCATTTAATAAAACCATCATTTCTTCAGAATATCGATAAACAGCAGAAAAACTCCTGTAAACAATCATCCGGTTGCGGTGAAGTTTTATTGTGAAAACCGGAAATACAATCAGAGGGCGCGTGACCGTGAAACTTCCGTGCGCTGTCCTTGACTGTCGCGGGCCCACGTGAGTGCGTGAAGCCGCTCAGAGGAGATCCCTCCGAGACTCCGGTACCGGGAGAGATGTCCGGTAACTTCCTGCTGCGGCGCGGCCTCGCGGGGACAAAGCTGCTACTTCCGGCGTGGATCCGAACCGGCGGCGGCGCGCGGCCGGTCCGGAGGGTCTGTCTGCGCGCGCTCTGCCGGCCTCCGCCCGCCGGGACGCGCTGCACGGCCCGCTTCTACAACGAGGTGAGCGCGGGAAAACCGGGACCGTCTGAAACGGACGGAACGGGGAGCTTTGATGTTTACCGGGGGTGGGGAGTGTGATGTAATTGAATTGTGTGCCTGACTGAGACCCGTACCTGCGAGAGTGACGTCAGAGGAATGGTTGTACATGAGAGATGCTAGACACATGGCGAAGTTCTATTAAAGAACCTGTTCAAATAATAAGGTCGTCCTGACTCATAAATACCACATGGTGTCAGAAGATAAAGTGGATATAAAATATGGCGCAGTTTCAACCATCACCAAATCTGAGTTTGCAAGGCAACTTGGCGGAGAATTGGAGGAACTGGAGTCAGCGTTTTGAGCTCTTCTGTACCGCCAGCGGCATCGCGGAAAAAACCGAGAAGGTGCAATGCGAGACCTTTCTTCACGTCGCAGGAGAAGAAGCGGGAAAAGTTTTCAATACTTTTGAATTCAGAGACGATGAAAAGGACAAAATTGCAGTGCTGAAACAAAAGTTTAAAGATTATTGTGAAGCCGAGAAAGAACTTGACTTACATACGGCACATGTTTTTCACAAGAACGCAAAAACAGGCAGAAACTATTGACGCATATGTCACGGATTTGAGAAATAAAGCCAAGGACTGTGAATTTAGAGATTTACACGATTCCCTGGTGCGTGACAGAATTGTGTGTGGCATCAAGAATGACCAAGTGAGAGGAAGATTGCTCCGGGAAGCAGATCTAACTCTGGAAAAAGCGATTGATATCTGCCGTGCTAGTGAAATAACGAGCACTCAAGTGAAAGCTCTGACAGAAGAAGCTGATGTGAACAGGTTGAGAACGACAAGAGAAAAAGAAAGTAAAGAAACATGTAAACCAGTGAAAACAGAACAGAAAGAAATAAACTGCAACAGATGTGGGCTTAAGCATGGAATTAAAAGTTGTCCTGCATTTGGACAAACATGCAACATGTGCAGCAAAAAGAACCATTTTGCTAAAATGTGCAGATCTTGAGTCCAAAGGAAAACAATATGGAAAGAAAGTGCACACAGTGGAGCAGAGAGAAAGTGAAAGGAAATGTTCCTGGGAGCGCTTAAAAAGAAGCATAAAGGAATCACTATGATGGAATCTGATGACACCAACTCTGAAATATGGACAGAAAATTTTAAGATAAACAACAAAAAAGTGACATGTAAGCTTGACACAGGTGCAGACTGTAATGTAATGTCAGTAAAGACTCTTACAGCTCTGGAAGTGAGTGGCACCATGAAAGCAAGCAAAACAAGACTGGTTCCCTGTTTTGGTCACAAGGTGGCAGCATTGGGCAAGAAACTGTTGATCTGTGAGTACAAAGGAAAAAAGCACAAGGTTGAGTTTGAGATCACTCAAGAAGACGTGAGTACTATTATTGGAGGAGCTACATGTTTGAAATTAGGCTTAGTGCAAAGAGTGTATGATGTCGGAAAAGAAAAGACATTCTGAAAGACTATAATGATCTGTTTGATGGTCTTGGTTGTTTGCCAGGTGAACATCACATCCAAATTGATCATGAAGTCAGACCAGTTGTGCATGCCCCAAGAAGGATTCCTGTAGCCCTGAGAGACAGAGTTGTAAAAGAACTACAGAGAATGGAAGAGAAATGGGAGTTATTACAAGACAGACAGAGCCAACAGAGTGGGTTAACAGTATGGTCACTGTAGTTACACCCAAGAAAATACGTATTTGCATGGATCCAAAAGACCTGAACCGAGCAATAAAGCGAGAACACTACCCATTGCTCACTGTAGAAGAAGTTATGTCTCGTATGCCGAACGCCAAATATTTCTCTGTCCTGGATGCCAATCAAGGGTTTTGGCAAATCAAACTTGATGAGGAAAGCTCAAGGCTCTGCACATTTAACACACCTATTGGACGTTATAGTTCTTGCGGTTACCATTTGGCATATCATCAGCACCTGAAGTTTTTCAGAGGGCCATCGCACAGATGATAGAAGACCTGGATGGTGTTGTAAACATCATTGACGACCTTCTGGTTTGGGGAGACTCAAAGGAAGAACATAATCACAGACTGAGAAAGCTGCTGGACAGAGTGAGACAAAACAACCTGAAACTAAACAGAAGCAAATGCTTCATCAGAACAAAAGAGATCAAATATATCGGACATACATTCACAGACACAGGTCTGAAACCAGATGAAGAAAAAGTAAGAGCGGTGACACAGCTACCTTCACCACAGGATAAACAAGAGCTGCAAAGGTTTCTTGGTATGATTCAATATCTTGCCAAGTTCATACCAAACCTGTCAGACATCAGTGCACCACTAAGAAAGCTGATTGAAGGAGACATAGAGTGGCACTGGGAGGACGCTCAAGAAAAGAGTTTTAATCAACTTAAAAAGCTTGTCGCCGAGGCCCCAACTCTGAGATTTTTTGATGTAAAAAACCAGTGACACTGCGGTTGATGCGAGTTCACAAGGCATCGGAGCGGTGTTAATGCAAGATGGACAACCTGTAGCATACGGATTCAAGAGCATTAACAGACTGTCAGCAAAGATATGCTCAGATAGAAAAAGAGCTACTGGCCATAGTTTATGGTTGTGAGAAATTTTCATCAGTATGTGTATGGGAAAGACATTCTAGTTGAAAGTGATCACAAGCCCCTGGAGAGCATCTTCAAAAAATCACTGCATCAAGCCCCAATGAGATTACAGAGGATGCTCCTGAGATTGCAAAGATACAGCCTCAAAGTGACTTACAAACCAGGCAAGGAACTACATATCGCTGACACACTGAGTCGAGCATTCTTAAAGGAGAATACAGAAGATTTGTTGGAAAAAGAGCTGGAGGTAAATATGATAACACCTCAACTCCCCATGTCAGAAGAAAAAGTGAACAAGTTCAAGGAAGCCACAGCACAAGATCCTGAGCTACAACGTCTGAAAGACAGAGTTCAGAGAGGGTGGCCAAATGAAAGACATGCTGTTCATAAAGACATTCAGCCTTACTGGACATTCAAAGAAGAAATTTCATACACAGACGGACTGATGTTCAAGGGAGCAAAGCTCATTGTGCCACAACAGTTGAGACAAGAAATGCTGGAAAAAATTCATGAATCACATTTGGGGATGGTCAAATGCAAAGAAAGAGCCAGAGACATTTTATATTGGCCAAACATGTCAAAACACATCGAAGAGATTGTGTCAAGGTGTGCAGTCTGCAATGAGCACAAGAACAGTAATCCAAGAGAGCCTCTACTTTCACACCAGAACCAGACAGACCGTGGGAGAAAGTAGGCACGGATCTTTTTCATTACAGTGGAATGGACTTTGTTTTGTGTGTGGACTACTTCTCCAAGTTTCCAGAAATAATGAAACTAAAAGATACCACAAGTCACAGTGTCATAGTCGCCATGAAATCAATGTTTGCCAGACACGGAATACCTGATGTGGTGATCTCGGATAACGGACCTCAGTATGACTGTGCTGAGTTCAAGCACTTTGCAGAGAGCTGGGAATTCAGACATGTCACATCTAGCCCCACACACGCCCAATCCAATGGACAAGCAGAAAGAACAGTACAGACCATCAAGAACCTCCTAAGAAAGTCAGAAAATGAAAAAGGAGATCCATATGTGTCTCTCCTGGAGTATCGCAACACGCCATTAGAGGGAGTCGGACTGTCACCAGCACAGCTGATCATGGGACGAAGACTTAAAGGAAAGATACCAACGTCCACCTCACTGCTCATTCCAAAAGGATCAGCTCAGGTGAAAAGACAACTGAGAAGAAGACAGGAGAAGCAGAAACTTATTTTGACAGACAAACAAAGACACTACCAGACTTGCATGCAGGAGAGAACATCAGGATGCAAAGAGGAGCAACGTGGCAGCCAGCAGTGTTCCTGCAGAAACACCAACAACCACGTTCGTTTGTGGTCAGACACCAGACGGGAGACTTACAGAAGAAACAGGAAACATTTAAGGAGAACGGAGGAGAAAAACGTTTCCACAAGCAAATGGACAGGACACTACTGGAGAAATGAATGACTGTAATGTTGAGAGACACACAGAACAAGCAAGTGCAAGTGAACAGGATGCTGCTGTTCAGGACAATCAGAGTGATGACCAAGTTCCAGGTTCATTCTCATATAAAACCAGATCAGGCAGAGCGATAAATTACCTGCTAGATTTAGAGAGTAAAATCAAGAGAAGAATTTTCAGTTATCTAGAGTATTTTGGTTAGCTAAGTTTAAAGGTTGGTTTTGTGAAGAAAGAAAAAAAATAAAAATAATAATAATAATTTTATGGAAAGATTACCAGAATGTACATCTTAGTAGATAACTGAAAAAGAATATGTTGTGGAAAATGTAGGCAGTTATGTTGTTCGTGTGCATCATTTTCAGTTGTAAAAGGAAGTTTAAAAAACTTGTTAAAAAGGGGAGTGTGATGTAATTGAATTGTGTGCCTGACTGAGACCCGTACCTGCGAGAGTGACGTCAGAGGAATGGTTGTACATGAGAGATGCTAGACACATGGCGAAGTTCTATTAAAGAACCTGTTCAAATAATAAGGTCGTCCTGACTCATAAATACCACAGGGAGGGGGGGGGGACAAGAACATCAGAGGATGCCGTCACTTCCGGACCCTTTAAAAATAAGAGAACGTCTCCGGGTCTTCTTTGGGTGTGTGTGTGTGTGGGGGGTTCTGAAGTTTGCCGCCTCACTGATCCAGAACCTGGACTCCTCCCTCAGGGGGGAGAACCCGAGCAGGAGTACCCGCCGCTGCCGGCCTACCCCCCGGACAGGGAGGTGTTCATCGTGCAGGTGAAGGGGCTGCCCTGGTCCTGCTCGGCCCAGGACCTGCTGCGCTTCTTCTCAGGTGAGTCCGGAGGGGGGGGCCGGACCGGGCCGGCCCGGAAGGGGGACGGCGCTGACCGCAGTCTGCCGCAGAGTGCCGGATCCGCGACGGGGAGAGGGGCGTCCACCTGACCGTGGACCGGCTGGGCCGGCTGTCGGGGCGGGCCTTCATCGAGATGGAGCACGAGGAGGACGTGAGCAAGGCGCTGGAGAAGCACCGGCAGTACCTGGGCCCGCGGTACGTGGAAGGTTAGTCCCGCCCACCCCGCCTCTGGTTCTGGAGCGGAACCGGACCAGAGGCTCACGCAGAACCCTCTGTGCTCAGTGTCTGAGGTGACCAACAGCGACGCCGAGGCCATCCTGCAGCAGGAGGCTCCGCCCCCCACCGAGGACGGCGTGGTCATGCTCCGAGGACTCCCCTTCTCCTGCTCCGAGGACGACGTCCTGCTCTTCTTCTCAGGTGATCCATCACCTCATCACCTGATCACAGGAAGGCGGCGCCGACCACGTCCTCACGGCGTTCCTCTCGCGTGACGTTGCAGGGCTGGACGTCGTGGAGAACGGGATCACCATGGTTACGGACGGCAGAGGGAGGAACTCGGGCGAAGCTTTTGTGCAGTTTAAAAGTCAGGAAGAGGCGGGAAAAGCTCTGCAGAAGCACAAAGAGCTGATGAGACACAGGTGAGGACCGGTCAGGGGCGGAGCTACCTGCGTCCACATCCAAGCTGAGATCTCTGAAGTTTGAACTCATCGATTCATCGATCTGAACAGATCAAAAATTGATCCTTTACAGTATACATAAAGCTAAAGTCCGTTAGCTTGATGCTAACGTATAATGGGATTTCCTATAGGACGGCTAATGCTAACGCTGGGTGGACATTCTGACTAAATGAACATCTTCAAATGAATCTTCTAAAGTCTTTTAAGGAAACAGTATTCCTTTATGTCTAAACAGTTATTCCTCATTCTTTCTTCTTCTTCTGGAATAAGCTGTAATGCTACAGGAGGATCGCCACCTAGTGGACAAACTGAAAGTCGTCCAGGAGAAGCAGAACAATCGTTTTAACAATCTCTTTATTCACTTATACGTTTACAGTCTGTGATCTGGATCAGATTAATGCAAATAGAATAGATTATTCATGTATTTCTACACAAATATGTCTACATGTGTACACCGTCTAAACTCTAAATTGTTCAAAAGGATTCTGGAGATCATAGTTGTAACCTCCTCCGTCTCCACGGAAGTTGATGTTTTCCGTTCTAATCACATCTGGAAGAAGATTCCCCTTCAGTCCATGAATCCGACTCCAGACGCCGGAATGTTTGTGCCGTGGTTCCCTGCAGAATACATCGAGTGTTCCTACCGGAGCAGCGAGATCCGCTCCTCCTGGAGGAGGAGGACTTCACCTCCTCCTCGGAGCGCCTCCCCGCCCGCCGGCCGGCCGGCGCCCGCGCCGCGCAGAGCCGGGGAGGCGAGCTCTCCTCAGAGGTCGGAGGCGTCCAGACACTTCATCCACATGAGGGGGCTGCCCTTCCAGGCGTCCGGGGAGGACATCGTCAAGGTGGGACGGAGCCGCCGGCTCATCCGAACTCTGGATGGGGGAGGGGCCGAACAGGATAAACGCTGATTTCTAAAACTGTTTTTAAAACTTTCAAACTAATTTTAAATCAACTTAAACCTTAAATAACTTTAATATTTCTCTCCACATAAAAACATGCTTTAGCAAAATTATAAAAGTTAGAAGTAAAATAACATCGAGTCATTAACAATAAATGAAAAGGATCTGGAGGGCCGGATCCGGCCCCCGGGCCGTGACCTTGCCATGTGATGTTGATGAGATGGTCGTGGAGCGTCTGTGGTCCAATCGGCTCTCCGTCCTCCCCTGCAGTTCTTCTCTCCCTTGGTGGTGTCAAAGATCACGCTGGAGTGCGGGCCGGACGGCCGGCCGAGCGGCGAGGCCGACGTCCACTTCAGCTGCCACGGGGACGCCGTGGCGGCCATGTCCAGGGACCGCATGAACATGGGTACGATCGGGAAGCTCCGCCTCTTCACGCTGTTCCGATCCTGACGAGAACTAACGAGACACCCGTCCTGTTGCAGGTCATCGGTACATCGAGTTGTTCCTGAACTCTGCAGCCGAGTCCGAGTGACGCCGAGACACGACCAGAGAAGATCCATCGTCCTCTGCACCATCGGAAATGTTCCAGGAATGCTCTGGACTACAGAACATTTGCAGACTGTAAAATGAAACCATCACACCTGAACATCTGTTTCTGGGACGGGGCGGAGTCCGTCATACTACAGAGCGTCATACGACTCCTCTGCAGTTACAAAGCAGAACTCTAGGTGGCGAGAGCGGTCGCTTCGCTGAAGGAGGAGGAGCTTGCTAAAGTTAGCATGTTACTTTTTGAAGATGGACTTTATGGTTTGTGACGTTAACGTTTAGAGAGAAGTGGAATTCTGCGGCGTGGAGCCCGGCGGGAGGAGAGTCCGTTGGGTTGAGTCGGGTTTGGACCTCCAGGATGTGCAGCAAGCTTCACATCATCATCTGTCCTGGGGATTTATGACACCTTTGGCTTGCCGTACGACATCATCTCTACCAGAATGAATCAGTTTGTCTGCAAGAAACTAGAAAAGGTTTAGATAGAATAAAGGAAACAGATTTTGCTCTAAAATGTAAAGATTCATTAAAACAACAAAAGCAAATAAATATTAATGAAATAAAAATGAATTTCCTCTCAATAGATCTTTTGGACGATTAAGATTTCAAATGTTATTTTATCATCCTCCAAACCCGTTTTTCAACTTGTTTTGAACCAAGTTACACTTTTCATTGGCAGAAATTCTGCAGCACTTCAGGATCCAAACGTATAAACCAGGAGAAACTCTGTGAGGTTCTGTCCCTTCAGAACCTCCAGAACGTTTGATCATTCAG
Organism: Oryzias javanicus; assembly: GCA_003999625.1. Lineage (NCBI taxonomy): Eukaryota > Metazoa > Chordata > Actinopteri > Beloniformes > Adrianichthyidae > Oryzias > Oryzias javanicus. The sequence continues at coordinate 964,634 of CM012445.1, forward strand.
ACAGAAAAGCTGGAAGATGCATCTGGTTTTCTCAAAGGTTGTGATGGTTTTCAATAATTTTAACTAAATCATTTGAACATTTGCTCAATGGTTGTTTCTGCCTTATTAATAACATTAATAATATGCAATTTTATATGACTTCACAAAAACAATGAAGTATTCTTTCCAAAGAGTGAGATATATATATCTATATATTTATAAAATATTTCTTTGAATGTTTGTGTCAGAGCAACTGTCTTTTCTAAATAATTATATCATCAAATGCTTGTTTTTTACACAAAAAACATGTTTATGTTCAACAAAAGTTCAACGTTAGCAGATACCATAGTTGGAACTGTGAGACTGAGAACACAGAAGTGAGGATGTTAACTTTTGATTGGTCAGTCTGATGACATGATTCAACTCCAAGAATGATTGGTGGAGACAGTTTGGAATCAAAGAACCACAAAAGAAGTATTTTATGGTCTTTTATATTCCCAACTATTCATTGATTTATCAGATCCTGTTTGGATGGAAACAGAAAACACAGCACACCTGAGCGTCTCTCGCGGCACACCTGAGCGTCTCTCGCGGCACACCTGAGCGTCTCTCGCGGCACACCTAAACGTCTCTCGCGGCACACCTGAGCGTCTCTCGCCGCACACCTGAGCGTCTCTCGCGGCACACCTAAACGTCTCTCGCGCGACACAACTGAGGTCTCTCGCGGCACACCTGAGCGTCTCTCGGGCACACCTAAAACGTCTCTCGCGGCACACCTAGCGTCTCTCGCGCACCACCTGAGCGTCTCTCGCGGCACACCTAAACGTCTCTCGCGGCACACCTGAGCGTCTCTCGCGGCACACCTGAGCGTCTCTCGCGGCACCTAAACGTCTCGCGGCACACCTGAGCGTCTCTCGCGGCACACCTGAGCGCTCTCGCGCACACCTGAGCGCTCTCGCGGCAACACCTAAACGTCTCGCGGCACACCTGAGCCGTCTCTCCGCGCACACCTAAACGTCTCTCGCGGCACCCTGAGCGTCTCTCGCGGCACACCTGAGCGTCTCTCGCGGCACACCTGAGCGTCTCTCGCCGCACACCTGAGCGTCTCTCGCCGCACACTGAGCGTCTCTCGCCGCACACCTGAACGTCTCTCGCCGCACACCTGAACGTCTCTGCCGCACACCTAAACGTCTCTCGCCGCACACCTGAGCGTCTCTCGCGGCACACCTGAGCGTCTCTCGCCGCACACCTGAGCGTCTCTCGCGGCACACCTGAGCGTCTCTCGCCGCACACCTGAGCGTCCCTCGCCGCACACCTGAACGTCTCTCGCCGCACACATGAGCGTCTCTCGCCGCACACCTAACGTCTCTCGCGGCACACCTGAACGTCTCTCGCCGCACACCTGAGCGTCTCTCGCCGCACACCTGAGCGTCTCTCGCGGCACACCTGAGCGTCTCTCGCCGCACACCTGAGCGTCTCTCGCCGCACACTGAGCGTCTCTCGCCGCACACCTGAGCGTCTCTCGCGCACACCTGAGCGTCTCTCGCCGCACACCTGAGCGTCTCTCGCCGCACACCTGAGCGTCTCTCGCCGCACACCTGAACGTCTCTCGCCGCACACCTGAACGTCTCTCGCCGCACACCTAAACGTCTCTCGCGGCACACCTGAGCGTCTCTCGCCGCACACCTGAGCGTCTCTCGCGGCACACCTGAACGTCTCTCGCCGCACACCTGAGCGTCTCTCGCCGCACACCTGAGCGTCTCTCGCGGCACACAGCACCCTGAGCGCACTCCTCGCGGCAACCGCGTCCTCGCGAACCTGAACGTCTCTCGCGGCACACCTGAGCGTCTCTCGCGGCACACCTGACGTCTCTCGCGCACACCTGAGCTCTCTCGCCGCACACACCTGAACGTCTCTCGCCGCACACCTGAACGTCTCTCGCCGCACACCTGAGCGTCTCTTGCTGGTTAAAGACTCTAAATGACAGATTCATGTAACTGTCATATTTTCACGTTTATCATTAGTTTTTATGAAAACGTGACCTCTGGATTCCCGCTGCAGCTCGTCTCTACAGATCAAACCAAAGAACTTCACATAAATACATGCGGTTCTGTGATCCAGCTCTTTCCAGGCCGGATCAGAACCTTTGGTTCTGTGGACCTCCAGGATGTAAACTGGACTGTTGCTGGTGGAAGATCTCCCCTCAAGAGGTGGAGGACGTCCACCCAGAGGCTCCTCCCACATTTTAAAGATGCTCTTCAAAAAGCAGTCTGAGGTTTTACAGACCAGAACATGAACGCCGAGTCTGTCCGGTCTCCATCAGAATCAGAACCTCAGACTTGAATCTGGAGTCTTCTTTATGTTAAACAAAAACCAAACAAACACTTTCTGTCATTTTTATTAAATGATCAACATTTCTAGATTTCTGGGATTAATGCCACAGATTATCCTGAATTAATCTCAAATATTCAAAGATGAGATTAGATTCTTGTGAATGTTCCTCCCGGGTCAGAACTGTTCCGCTTCCAAAGACGAGGAGGTCCAGCTTCAGCGTCAGACAGAAACATGCAGTCAGTCTGAATGTTCTACACAGAACCAGAACCCAGAGCTCCAGCATGCCAAAGCTTGTCCTGGTGACTTTTGACACCTTTGGCTTGCCGTAGCTCGTCAAAGGAAGTGACGGCGCTCCTCAGGAATCCACGCTGAAGCTGATCTCGGCGAGGTGTTGTCCAGCCGGTGCTTCACCAGCAGAACTCCATCCCAACCGCTCGGATTTACGCCGCCGGGCGGCGCGCGTTCATGTGGGCGAGGAGGCGTACTGCTGCAGCAGCGGGCATAGCAGGCGCTGCAGACCGTCTCCGGCAGGATGGAGGACGGCAGCGGCAGCTCGCTGGACACGCAGCGCTGGCAGAAGACGCCGCCGCAGTTCTTACACTGTTTCTGCAAGAGAAACCAGCACAAGGTCAGGAACAACTCGCCGTCAGCAAGCCACACCCACCAACGCGGGACCGCTCCGCCGCAGCAGGACCGTCCTGCATTTAGACTTTTTGATATTAATTATTGAGAATATCTTTTTAAGAAAGTGGGAAAAGTTTCCCTGGATATTATTTCTAATCTCTGTTTAAACGGCTGATTAGAAAACTCTAATGAACGAAGATTCTAGAAGTATTTAAACGCATCACTGACAGACGGCCAAAGATCAGTAGATTCCTGCGTTACTGAACTTTGATTTGTGTGTTTATTGTGTTTTGTATTTTTATTTTTTACTGATGTACTAAATGTATTTTATGAGTTACACATCATAGCATCATGGGGGGGGGGGGGGGGTACAAATTAAGAGAGAGTCCACTTCCTCTTCCTCTCCATAATCAGGAGGTCTGACAGGATCAAGCAGACGAGACGCAGATAAAAGCATCTGAGCTGCCAACGATAAAATATTAGAAACAAATAAATAGTTCTGTTTGCAAATTATGAAGTTGTATTCAAATTTACTTTTCAATTCAGAAGATTTTGAGTTTAAAACTGACATTTGCATCGATAGTTCAGAACCTCTGTCCGGTACCTTCGTCCTGTCCAGAGACTGGACCTCCTCACACATGGAGCAGATGGAGGGCGGAGCCGTCTCCTCCTGAAACGACACAGCTGTCAGCTCAGGAGGCGGAGCCAGCAGCGCCTTTCCTCGGAGCCTCACCTTCTGCTCCTCCTGACCAGACAGAGACCTGAGGGGGTGGAGGAGGAGGAGAGAGGAGGAGGAGGAGGAGGAGAGGAGGAGGCGGTCAGAGAGTTTCCAGCAGAACAAACGGACCAGCAGACCAGAACTCACGGGCTGGAGCTGCTCCGGTCCGGTTCTCCGCTCCAGCGGCGCTCCGTCTCTCCAGGCTCCTCTGAAGGAGGCTGGGTGGATGACGAGGAGGAGGAGCTCATCCTCGCCGGCCGACTTCCTGTGGGTCCCGCCTCCGTCATGTCCGGCGGGGAGGGCTCGGCCTGTTTGGCTGCACCGCTCGAACCGGAAAGCTCCGCCTTTCGCTCTCTTCTCAGCTCCGCCTCCAGATGAGACCTGAGGGAGGAGTTTGTGGAGATTCAGGAACGTCCAGAAAAGGAGAAGTCTTCCCAACACGGAGGAGCTGGACTACACGCAACAAAACGTGTTAGCATGAACACGCGTGAGCTTCTTCTGCTGAGATGAACTAAAATCTGGAAGCTCAGCTGTGTGATCCAAGCGTTTCCAGGTTTACCTGTCGACCCCAAACGGCGCCTCCTACGGGCGCCCCGTGTCTGGCGCCCGTGTCTGGCGCCCCGTGTCTGGCGCCCCGTGTCTGGCGCCTCGTGTCTGGCGCCCCGTGTCTGGCGCCCCGTGTCTGGCGCCCCGTGTCTGGCGCCCCGTGTCTGGCGCCCCGTGTCTGGCGCCCCGTGTCTGGCGCCCCGTGTCTGGCGCCTCGTGTCTGGCGCCCCGTGTCTGGCCTTCACCTGTGAGTCGTGTGACGTGGAGTGGCGCCGCACCTGCATCTCCTCAGCCGCTCCACCTCCCCCTGCAGGCTCTCGATCTTGTCTCCGAAGTCGCGTTTGAAGAGGCGGGTGGCCTCCAGCGCCAGGTCGCGCTCCTTCTCGGCGTGCTTGCATCTGGGTCGGGGGTGAACGCGTTAAAGCAAACTTATGGGAACAAAAGAAGAGCGCGAGGACGCAGGAAGGACGGCGGCCAAGCAGACGCTTTTCAGGAGGGTTTTATTAGCCGACCACAGCTACACGTTACACCAACGTTCACAGACCCGCCCCCGCGCCGCACACGCGGCCTCCAGAAGGCGGGGCTCTTAGGAGCTGCAGTCCTTTGACCCCGCCCCCCGTCAGATAAGCAGAAATGAGAACGTTGGAGGATTCAAGCTGTCAGCGAACATGAGGTTTGAGCTGCAGGAAGAGGAAACTCCTCCGCTGGGTTAGGACTAAGCTGGGGGGGGGGCGGGGCTTCTGCAGCCGCAGCTCCTGCAGCCGCAGCTCCTGCAGCCGCAGCTCCTGCAGCCGCAGCTACAGCTGCAGCTGCAGCAGCTTCCCCGCTGAACCGCTCAGGTTTCTGGCCTGCTTCACCAAATGTTTGTCGCTGAGCGAGAAGAAGTGAAAACACAGAAACGATGGAAACAAAAGGATGAGAACGGAAACGTGGGGGGGGCAGAGAGAGAAGAGTGAGAAGTTTGAGCGGCAGAAGCCTCACGTCAAAGCTGCACACCTGACCCCGCCCCTCACCTGCTCTCCAGCTGCTTCACCGTGCCAGACATCTGGTTGATCTTGTCCTCCAGGCGGACGATGGCTTCACTCTTCTGCCTGGAGCTGCTGTCGGAGCTCTGAGGAGGAGGAGGAGGAAGAGGAGGAGGAGGTCAGAGGAGGAGGAGGAGGAGGAGGACGTCAGAGGAGGAGGAGGAAGAGGAGGAGGAGGAGGAGGTCAGAGGAGGAGGAGAGGAGGAGGAGGTCAGAGGAGGAGGAGGAGGAGGAGGAGGTAAGAGGAGGTCAGAGGAGGAGGAAGAGGAGGTCAGAAGAGGAGGTGGTCAGAGGAGGAGGAGGAGCAGGAGGAAGAGGAGGAGGAGGAGGGCCTTCCTCTCCAACCCACAGACTCCAAAATCCAGAGCACACCCGACCAGGAGAAACATTTATTCAAATCTCTAAAACAACATTTTAAAACTTTAAAGCTGAAAATGCTGAAACTGAAGCCAAGTAAAATACTAGCTAAATGCTAAATTAGCCTAAAAAACGTAAGTTAGCCAGAACAGCTAGCATGTACAAATAGCTAAACTCCCAAATAGCCTTAAAAACTGAAAAAAATCCTAAATTAGCCAAAGTAGCTAGCATAAAAATATTAGCCATAATTCCAAAAGAATCTAAATAATCTTAGTGAATGCCAAAATTATCCATTCCAACTTTTAAACCTTTAAAACTGTAACTTTTTAACATAATTCTGAATAATAAAAGGACAGGAATATCATTCAGATTTACTTTCAATATTTTACTCTCCATTAAAATATATTTAGTCAAAATGATTCAAGTAATAATGAGAACAAGATAAGAATAAAATCAAATGATAGGGAGGGCCAGATCCGGCCCCCGGGCCTTGACTACCACGCCCACACTCCTAATATGTTGATATCATATGAGTCAAAGGTTTATGTTTTACATTTTTATAATATTCCAGATAAAATTGTGCGAGAGGAATGCTACGACGCTGCAGGTTAGCACGGGCGCCTCCGCTCCGCCTCCAGTGCTCCAGCCCCGCCGTAACCGCGGTAACCGCGCTCCTCCTCTGCTCCCTCAGACGAGGTTTGCCGGACACTGACCTGTGACTTGTGGCCGAGCTGCTGGTTGATGGTCCGCAGGTCCTCCAGCTGCTGCCGCAGCTCCAGCAGAGCGTCCTGCTTCTCGCAGACGTCCTTCTCCAGCATCTTCATGGACATCTCCATCTCCTGCTTCATCCCGATCTGCACCTCCAGCTCCCGCTCCACGTCCTGCGGGTCAGCACGCCACGATGACCTCCTCCGACGGAGGCGCCCGACTCTGACTCGGACGGAGGCGGCACTCACCAGCCGCAGCAGAGTCTCCTCCTTCAGCTGCTTGCGAGTCTCCGTCAGCGCCGACCCGTCTGCCGCCGCGTCTCCTCTGGCCGACTGGAAGCAGACAGATGGCGGGTCCCGCTCAGCCCCGGAGGATGCTGGGATACGCTCGGCGGGGAGAAAGCCGCCGCTCACCTTCCTGGACTCCAGCTGGAGGGAGCTCTCCTCTTTGACTCGCTCCACGTCTTCTTGTAGCGTGATGATGCGATTGTTGGCCACGGCGAGCTGAGGACACGACGGAGAATGAGGCACCGAGGGCGTGGTCGTGTGGAGGCGGAGCCTGCGGACTCACCTCCTCGGTCAGCTTGGTGTTGGCCTTCTCCAGAGCGTCCACCTTGGCCTGCAGGTTGTTGACGGAGGCGCTGAAAGCAGGAGTGAGGCGCGAGTCAGGGCGCGAGTCGGGCGGCGAGTCAGGCGCGAGTCAGGCGGCGAGTCACGGCGCGAGTCAGGCGGCGAGTCACAGCGCAAGTCAGGCGGCGAGTCAGGCGGCGAGTCACGGCATGAGTCAGGGTGCGAGTCGGGCGGCGAGTCACGGCGCGAGTCAGGCGGCGAGTCACGGCATGAGTCAGGGTGCGAGTCGGGCGGCGAGTCACGGCGCGAGTCAGGCGGTGAGTCACAGCGCGAGTCGGGCGGCGAGTCACGGCGCGAGTCACGGCATGAGTCAGGGTGCGAGTCAGGCGGCGAGTCACGGCGCGAGTCAGGCAGCGAGTCACGGCGCGAGTCAGGCGGCGAGTCACGGCGCAAGTCAGGCGGCGAGTCAGGCGGCGAGTCACGGCATGAGTCAGGGTGCGAGTCGGGCGGCGAGTCACGGCGCGAGTCAGGCGGTGAGTCACGGCGCGAGTCAGGCGGCGAGTCACGGCGCGAGTCAGGCAGCGAGTCACGGCGCGAGTCACAGCACGAGTCAGGCGGCGAGTCACGGCGCGAGTCAGGCGGCGAGTCAGGGCGCGAGTCACGGCGCGAGTCAGGCGGCGAGTCACGGCGCGAGTCAGGCGGCGAGTCAGGCGGCGAGTCAGGGTGCGAGTCGGGCGGCGAGTCACGGCGCGAGTCAGGCGGCGAGTCACGGCGTGAGTCAGGCGGCGAGTCACGGCATGAGTCAGGGTGCGAGTCAGGCAGCAAGTCGTGGCACTAGTCATGGCACGAGTCACAGTGCGAGTCATGGCGGCGACTCTCGCCACAAGTCATGCCTCGAGTCTCACTGCGAGTCAGGCGGCGAGTCACGGCGCAAGTCAGGCGGCGAGTCACACTGCGAATCAGGCAGCAAGTCGTGGCACTAGTCATGGCACGAGTCACAGTGCTAGTCATGGCGGCGACTCTCGCCACAAGTCATGCCTCGAGTCTCACTGCGAGTCACGCCTCGAGTCTCACTGCGAGTCACGCCTCGAGTCACACTGCGAGTCTCACCGCGAGTCACGCCTCGAGTCACGCCTCAAGTCACACTGCGAGTCACGCCTCGAGTCACACTGCGAGTCTCACCGCGAGTCACGCCTCGAGTCACGCCTCAAGTCACACTGCAAGTCACGCCTCGAGTCACACTGCGAGTCTCACCGCGAGTCACGCCTCGAGTCATGCCTCGAGTCACACTGCGAGTCTCACCGCGAGTCATGCTGTGAGTCCCTCCAGCAGGAGGACGCTGCCTCACCTTAAATGTCTGTTCAGCTCCTCCACGTAGTTCTTCTGGTCCAGGATGGCGGTGATCTGACCGTCGCTGTCAGAACACAACAGCACATGGTCACGCAAACGCCGCTGCTGGATCAGAACCGCTTAGGCGGCGTTTTCTGTCCATCAGAACTTTGTGTCTGCAGGGACAGATCTAGAGCAGAACTCTGGCCCGGTTCGGTTCCTCTGCCCTGGCTCTGGGACACGCCCCCTGCAGGTCTGACGGCGAACTCACCCCTCGGCGCTCTTGCTGCTGTGTCCTCCATCTTTGAGGTACATGGAGAAGTCGATCACTCCGACCTGCAGCGGACACGGAAACGGTTCACGTCCCGCTGAGGGGATGCGAGGGGCGGAGTCTGAGCGCTCCACATCCTCTTTACTAGCGACACACCTGCGAGTCCAGGTCTTCTCCCTTCATGCACAGGTTGGCGTCGATGACGTTCAGCCCCACCAGGAGCCCGGCGATGACGGCGCCCTCCTCCTCCATCATCAGCGCGTTGGGCTCGTAGAATTCACTGCAGGAGGAGAGGAGTGTGAGCCCGGCGCCGAGGGGGAGGCGGCTTCAGGTCCTCACCTGAGCAGGTCCTTCCTGTTGATGATGGTCTTCATGTAGTCTGAGAGCTTCTTCTGCATCAGGGCGAGGCGTAACCAGGCGCGGCCGCGGCCCAGCGGCGTCCTGAGGCACAGAGGAAGCTTGAGGTTTGCTGTCGGTAATCTCACCTGTCTCGCAGGTAAACCGCTGGCGGACTGACTTGAGGCCGGGCAGGTCTTTGACGCTGGCCGTGATCTCTCCGGCTTCAGGCGTCAGCTTCTCCACCAGCTCCAGCGCCCCCCAAAAGGACTTGTTCTGGCCCAGGAAGGTCTTCTTAGCTGAAGCACACAGCAGGGACAGAGTCAGCGGACCCGACTCTCGGGTCAGAACCGACTCGGGTCAGAACCTCTGAGGTTCTGTCTGAAGCTTGGGGGACCTACTCTTCAGGCCGTGCTTCAGGCAGTGCTCCATCACCACGAAGAACTGCTGCAGCGGCGCGTAGTCCGAGTCCAGCGTGCGACCCAGGTTCAGGGCGGACTCGATCAGACCTTTGATGCTCAGCTTGGCCATGTTCATCAGGTTCAGCCTCTCGATCGCCACCGGATCCTTGGGATCTGGAACAAGATCACGTGGGCTTACAGAGAGGGAGAAACGAGCGTTTGTCTGAACATCATGTGACCTGCTGCAGCCTCCAGGAGGAGCCCCGGCTGCGACAGACAAACCAGAGATGGCCCCGCCCACTTTCATGACGCGGCTGTGCTGTTATGATGGAGTTTTCTCCACCTCTGAGACATTAGTCTGAGCGGGTTACCATGGAAACCAGAAGCTCCAGAGCCACATGCAGCTTCTACCTCTCCATTGTGGCTCTCTGGTTAAAGAGAACAAAAAAAAAATGTACCACGAAAAATCAATAAAGCCAGAAAGCACAACCAGAATGAAGGCGCACCGGATTAGAAGATGGATTTTCTGTTTTTGAACATTTCATTAGCTCCGAGTTATTTGTTGAGTTGAATGAATCAATCTAGTAACAGTAAAATAAACTCTTATTTTAATCACTGACATTAACCACCCGACTCGACATTAGCAGCATTGAGATGATTCTATGTGACGCGAAGTGTCTTTTATTTTGAAAAGAACTCATGTCAACACGTCCAAAGCTGAAAACTGTTCTATATTTTGAATAAAAGGTGTTTTCTCCTAATATTTAAGTTCTATTTATGCTAAAAGTCCTTTTTTATTGACGGTAACACTGACATAAAAGCCTTCGAGTCTTCGAGTGTTCTGCTCGGTAAGTGTTGAAGGTTGCAGACCTTTGAGCTAGAACCTTACAGAACCGGACGTAGAGAGTCTGCACCGCGCCGTCAGAGGTCGACACCTTCTCCCCCCCTCGAGACTTGAGGTTCTGAGCTCAAGTCCTTTGATCAAACCAGGGCTCCCCAACCTCCAGGCCGCAAACCGGTACTGATCTGGTACCCCACCGGTACCCCAACAGTGCTGGACACGCGCTGTGGCAGACAGAGACGGGAACCGGAACCGGAACCGTGTATGCTACCAGACGCGGTACCAGTTTCAGGTTTGAGGTACCGGCAGCATCTCGAGGACCGGTCCATGAAAGACCGGTCCAGGTCAGAAGCAGACCCAAAACCTTTTATCATCTGAGTCATTTATCTTCTGAAAGAGAACAAATATAAACAGAATCATTTGGTTTTTGTTTCTCCTTCTAAATCTCTGTCGATCAAACGGTCCTGATCTTCTGTCCATCACCACAGCTCTGCTGCACATGCACTAAACCCTCATCGGGTCCGGCTCGTAGGGCTGTAACGGATCACGGATTATCCGTACGGATCAGAGGTCCCGGTTCCTTTTCTACAGTTTCTAAACATCACACATCGGTGCAGAGCCCGTATGAAAAAAGTCTTCTTTTCCTGCAGCAGAATCATCTGATCCACGTTGATCCCATCCTCCTTTCAGCAGGAAGAGGCGGCGTTTCTTCAGAATAAGATGGAGTTTAGTTAACTGCATCATATCAGAACCAGAAGAATGTAAAGACTGGAGCTAAAGCTCTGATGGTAAAGATCATTCATTTTATCAGAACTTCAGTCTCTGTTTTTGAACGGAAAAAAACTCTCTCTAGTTTTACTTTGAAAACCAGAAGTTCACCGTCACAGAGACGTGTTTACTTCCTGTGACTTTCAGCTGTTTTAGTTCATAAAACATTCAGTTTAACAGTCTTTATGTGCAGGCAGTGGCTAAAGGATCACTCTGATCCTCCTCTGATCTGTTAAAAGATCACTCTGATCCTCTTCTGATCTGTTAAAGGATCACTCTGATCCTCTTCTGATCTGTTAAGATCACTCTGATCCTCTCTGATCTGTTAAGGATCACTCTGATCCTCTTCTGATCTGTTAAAGGATCACTCTGATCCTCTTGATCTGTTAAAGGATCACTCTGATCCTCCTCTGATCTGTTAAAAGATCACTCTGATCCTCTTCTGATCTGTTAAAGGATCACTCTGATCCTCTTCTGATCTGTTAAAGGATCACTCTGATCCTCCTCTGATCTGTTAAAAGATCACTCTGATCCTCCTCTGATCTGTTAAAGGATCACTCTGATCCTCCTCTGATCTGCTAAAAGATCACTCTGATCCTCCTCTGATCTGCTAAAGGATCACTCTGATCCTCTTCTGATCTGTTAAAGGATCACTCTGATCGTCTTCTGATCTGTTAAAGGATCACTCTGATCCTCTTCTGATCTGTTAAAGGATCACTCTGATCCTCTTCTGATCTGTTAAAGGATCACTCTGATCCTCCTCTGTAAAAGGATCACTCTGATCCTCCTCTGATCTGTTAAAGGATCACTCTGATCCTCTTCTGATCTTTTAAAGGATCACTCTGATCCTCCTCTGATCTGTTAAAGGATCACTCTGATCCTCCTCTGATCTGTTAAAGGATCACTCTGATCCTCTTCTGATCTTTTAAAGGATCACTCTGATCCTCCTCTGATCTGTTAAAGGATCACTCTGATCCTCCTCTGATCTGTTAAAGGATCACTCTGATCCTCCTCTGATCTGTTAAAGGATCACTCTGATCCTCTCCTGATCTGTTAAAGGATCACTCTGATCCTCCTCTGATCTGTTAAAGGATCACTCTGATCCTCTTCTGATCTGTTAAAGGATCACTCTGATCCTCCTCTGTAAAAGGATCACTCTGATCCTCTTCTGATCTGTTAAAGGATCACTCTGATCCTCTTCTGATCTGTTAAAGGATCACTCTGATCCTCCTCTGTAAAAGGATCACTCTGATCCTCCTCTGATCTGTTAAAGGATCACTCTGATCCTCTTCTGATCTGTTAAAGGATCACTCTGATCCTCCTCTGATCTGTTAAAGGATCACTCTGATCCTCCTCTGATCTGTTAAAGGATCACTCTGATCCTCTTCTGATCTGTTAAAGGATCACTCTGATCCTCCTCTGATCTGTTAAAGGATCACTCTGATCCTCTTCTGATCTGTTAAAGGATCACTCTGATCCTCTTCTGATCTGTTAAAGGATCACTCTGATCCTCCTCTGATCTGTTAAAGGATCACTCTGATCCTCTTCTGATCTGTTAAAGGATCACTCTGATCCTTTTCTGATCTGTTAAAGGATCACTCTGATCCTCTTCTGTGGATCACTCTGATCCTTCTTCTGATCTGATCTTAAAGGATCACTCTGATCCTTTTTTCTGATCTGTTAAAGGATCACTCTGATCCTCCTCTGTTAAAAGGATCACTCTGATCCTCTTCTGATCTGTTAAAGGATCACTCTGATCCTCTTCTGATCTGTTAAAGGATCACTCTGATCCTCTTCTGATCTGTTTAAAGGATCATCTGATTCTCTCTTCTGATCTGTTAAAGGATCACTCTGATCCTCCTCTGTAAAAGGATCACTCTGATCCTCTCTTGATCTGTTAAAGGATCATCACTTCTGATTCCTCTTCTGATCTTTTAAAAGGATCTGATCTTCTGATCCTTCCTCTGATCTGTTAAAGGATCACTCTGATCCTCCTCTGATCTGTTAAAGGATCACTCTGATCCTCTTCTGATCTTTTAAAGGATCACTCTGATCCTCCTCTGATCTGTTAAAAGGATCACTCTGATCCTCCTCCATTTCTCTGATCTGTTAAAGGATCACTTCTGATCCTCCTCTGATCTGTTAAAGGATCACTCTGATCCTCTCCTGATCTGTTAAAGGATCACTCTGATCCTCCTCTTGATCTGTTAAAGGATCACTCTGATCCTCTTTCTGATCTGTTAAAGGATCACTATGATCTCTCTGATCTGTTAAAGGATCACTCTGATCCTCTTCTGATCTGTTAAAGGATCACTCTTGATCCTCCTCTGATCTGTTAAAGGATCTGACTCTCGGATCCTCTTTTCTGATCTGTTAAAGGATCACTCTGATCCTCCTCTGATCTGTTAAAGGATCACTCTGATCCTCCTCTGATCTGTTAAAGGATCACTCTGATCCTCTTCTGATCTGTTAAAGGATCACTCTGATCCTCTTCTGATCTGTTAAAGGATCACTCTGATCCTCTTCTGATCTGTTAAAGGATCACTCTGATCCTCCTTCTGATCTGTTGGTGCTCCTGCAGGGTTTTTATTTCCGACGTTTTCAGATTAAATCTGAAATCCTGAGTAGTGACGTAGTTTAATGTCCAACAGTTGAGCTAACAGATAACAGATTTTATTGTCCCAACAGGAGTTTATTAAGTATAAACCCCTGTTGTATTTTATACTAAACTTTATTTACATTGATTATGTTGTATCGTTTTACTTTTTGTTGGACCGGACGGAAACAAAGGGGGGGGGTTAGAGAAAAGAAGATGATAACAGAGGGTAGTAACATCATAAACCAACCAGGTCTAAATAACAATCTGGAATGGGCGGGGCCTGTCTACACACATACCTGTTGGCTAGAATAATCTTTACCTTTAAAGTAGTAAAATTCTCCACAATCCCACTGCAGCTGACACAAATAAAGCCTTTCATTCTGTAGTGACGTAGTTTCTGCAGAGCGGCAGGAGTTCAGTAGAACTCACCTCAGAGTCGTGTGGGCACAGCAACCCCCCCTTTCATCCCCTATAACTTAGAGATCTCTGTTTACACTCTGTCCTGCTAGCTTACAGCCCCTCACACTCCTCAAGCTAACAAAAACATGTTGTTCAGTTCTGGTCCAGATTCCAGCTCAGACGTTCACGGATCTGTTTGTCTCCATCAGAAAGGGGCGGAGCAGGGAGACCGTGGCCCCGCCCATCACAGTTTCTACGTCACAACTACAATCTTTTTCAAACAGAATTTTTCATGTTCATAAATATCTAGTCAATAAATCCTCATAAAGTCAGTTTTAATGTTAAATCATCTGAAACAGAGTTTTCCTCCTGATGTTTCTGGGAGGGACAGCCTTCAGCTCCGTACACAACTCTCATTCATCTGGGGGCTCCTGGTTGCCGTGACAACAGCAATGTTTCACTTCTGGCATCGTAAAGATGAAAAAGAAGATGCGACCCTTTAAGATGGAGCCGTTTGTGCTGACTCATGCTAGCAGGCAGCTCAAACATTTCCCAGGATGCTTTGCTGCTGAGTGTCTGACAGCTGACGGGAAACACGACTAGACCAAGTCCTCTGAAGTCCCATAAAAAGCTCTTTGGATCCATCTCGATCTAGAATGATCTGCTTCTGTGATCCACAGCTGATGAAGACCCTCCGCCACACCCCGGAGGACCCCCCCCCCCCCCGGCCCGTACCTTCGTGGGCCGGCTCCGGGTCCGGCGTGAGCGAGATGTCGTTGAGCTCGCGCAGGCACAGCCACTCTCCGTCCACGGACACGCGGAAGTTGCAGAGATAGATGGTCTCCCGGGCGGCCTGCGTGATCTTGTCCGTGGTGGGGGTCGGGGTCTCGCTCTGGGGCGTCAGATCGGCCATGATGACTCGGCGGGTGGAGCCCCTTTGTTCCGGGGGGTGGATGAAGACAAAGGCGAGGAGGCCTCGGCGGCGGGTGATGGAAGGAGCGGCTTCCTCCTCTTCAGCTCCTCATCCTCCTCTCCTCCTCTCCTCCGGGGTGCGACGCGCTGCTGACGGCCCCCCCCCTGCTCCTCCACGGCCCCCGCTCTCCCTTTGTGCAGACGGGGGCTTAGATGCAAAGCAGGAACGGCGGCAGCTCTGATTGGACCGTCTGCGCTGCGGTGAAGGCTCTGGGAGGGTGTCGACCAAGATGGCCGCCAGCAGCGTCACGTGAGCAGACGGTGCATGCGTGAAGCGGGGAGGGGTCCGTCCTGATGATGCAGCCCAGCAGGAAGAGAGGAGGAGGGGGAGGAGGGGCTTCCCAGAATGCCTCACTAGAGAGCGCAGAGACTCCTCAGAGGATCAACGTTTGTGGGTCTCTTCATCCTCTCATCACCTTCATCCTCACGGAGGCTTTACTGGACAGAAACTCTGATCCCAGAAGACTGAAACCAGCAGAGCGGCCGTCCAGAGCCGCGCTCAAACCGTCAGAAGAGTCACCTGAAGGCCCGAACCCGTGAAAGCAGCCCACAGGGATCTGGGTCCTAGCTTCCACCGTGTTCGCATTCAACTCTGTGATTCTCCTGCTCCTTTCTGTCCCATTGATCCACAATGTTAAAAACTCAATCACACTTTCAGAGATTTCATTATATTTTTGGTTTTTATAAACTTTACAGTTTTAAATGTATTCATGGGTTATGTTTTCATATCTTATAGTCATTTAATAAACCATTGGTGCTGAGCTTTTATATTAGCATTATGCTAGCTCATTTGGGTAACTTGACATCTATTATGGTTTTTAATGCTAATTTGGAGTTTAGCTAGTACTTTAGCAACATGCTAACGTTTTTGGCTAATTTGTTATCTACTGGGATTATTTTAGGCTAATCTAGAGTTTAATTTCCATTTTAGCAACAGGCTAACATTTTTGAATAATTTATTTTACTGATGGATTTTAAACTATTTTAGAGTTTAGCTAGTTTTTCAGCAACAAGCTAGCTCTTTGGCTAATTTGGTACCTACAGAGGTTTTTAGGGTTAATTTAGAGTTTAGCTCATATTGAAGCAACACAATAAAAACTTTTCAAAATTGGCATTTATTAGGGATTTTTAAGCAATTTTACTACAAATTTGTCAGGAATTTAGGTCAACTTCAGTGTTTTTAATGAAATGTCCAGTCTTCTGGCAAATGTAACATTTTTGCATTTTCATTAAATTGTTTTAGGAATTAAAGTCAATTGCTTCATCACCATTTTCAGCAATAAACATTCACACTATGCAGCACAGGTGATGCAACTGTTCGAGTTTCTGCTGATTTGAACTGAAATGTTAATAAAGTTACAACGAAAAACACGGAATCACAAAACTTTATTACTCTTAACGAAATCTGGCTATGCTAGCTAAGATAAACATTAGTCTAGAACAGGGGTGGGCAAACTACGGCCCGGGGGCCACATGCGGCCCCTTAAGCTACTTAATGTGGCCCTCCAAATTAAAATACATTGAATCAAAAATCCTAATTCTTGTTTTTATTTTCATTGTATTTCTGGTTTCTTCCCATGAATGGTGTTGTTTCTCTGACGTTCGTGTGTGTTCCTTTCTGAGTCAGATGGTGATCTTTCAGATTATTCCTACACCACATAAATGCAGCATTTCTTTGAGTTCACATTTTCCTCTGAAGAACATCAACCCATTGGATCACCCAAAAGAAAACAAAAATCAAAATTTAGAAATTAAAACTCCCAAATTTTCTGTTTTTAAATTAATATATGTGAATTTGAATCCAAATTAAAGCATGTTTTTCTCTAAATTCCATATTATCTTTTTCGTTTATGAGGTTGATTACCCAATCTCTCCTTCCATCTGCTTCTTGCCCGGCCCTTATGCCAAATTTTAGAACCCTTTGTGGCCCACAAGTCAAAAAGTTTGCCCACCCCTGGTCTAGAAACAGGGTTCCAACTCTGCTTTTATTTTGAAAAGACATCAAAGGAGACTTCATGCTTTGACTTTGATTAACTTCGTCTATTTAGATAATGATGTTTTAACTCAAAAGACACAGAAGGGTGACGACTTTAAAAAAACAGTTTTACACTTAATTAAAAACTAAACCTGTAAGTAATTCTGATGGGCGGGGCTTTGGACGAGTGACCACAACATGAAAACGCTCTTATTAGGGCTGGTATCAATAATCATTTACAGAATCAATTCGATTCGATCCTCTCAATTTCATTTGATTAAACTTTAGTTTACACATTTAGAAATACATGAATAATCTCTGTATGTCATTTTGACTAAATTTATTTCTATAGAGAGTCAAATATTGAAAGTTATTTAATGTTTAAGTTGATTCATTCTGGAATAATATTCCTGCTTTTTATTATTCAGAATTATTTTAAAAAGTTACAGTTTTGATATTTAATAAATTGGCCTTATTGCAGCTTTTTGGACTATTTTGCATTTACTGAGATTTTTAGGCTGTTTTGGAGTTTAGCTAACATTTACATGCTAGCTGTTTTGGCTAATTTAGAGGGTTTTTTCTGTTTTTTTAAGAATATTTTGAAGTTTAGCTATTTTTTTAAACTAAATGCTAGATGTTTTGTCAAATTTATTTTTTTAGGCTAATTTAGCATTTAGCTAATATTTTAGCTGACTGTTGGTGTCAGTGTTTTCAGCTATCAGCACTATCACCTTCAGCAGTCAAATTCATCTTCCAGCATTCACACCAGCATTATCACAGGTAATCTGTATATCTACGTAATAATTATGTTAAAAAGTTACACTTTTAATAATGTAGTTTTAGAGAGTTGAATAAATGTTGATCCTGTCCGTCCCACGACCTCAGGTGTGTTTGGGATTTTGGCTCCCTGTGGGATTGAGTTTGACATTCCTGATTTATTGGATCGGAGCTGGGAGAGAGAAATCCTGGATCCAGATTTACACCCATTCTGCACCAAGAATCTTCCAACTGTCGGCTGCACCGGTACCGGGCTGTGGCAGTCCAGTGGGAACAGCGTGGTACAAACATGCTCACAGCATTAGGGTCTATGGAGCTAAGTTCTATAGGGGTCCGGCCCGTTTCAGGATACAGGCAAACTGGGCACTTCCCACAGCGCCCCCCCGAGCCACCAGGGGGCTCCAAAGCTGCATGTTCAGCCTCTTTAGCATAGGAAAAACTTCTGTCTATGAAACCGTTAATATGATTACAAATGTTGCTAGAAATGAAAGAGAACGCAAGAATCAGCTGATGCTTTATCAGGTCTTTGAACCGAACAGCGATGAAGGCGGTGAGATCTTCATAGTTGGATTAAAACAACAACAACGCCGTAGCTAACACTGTCAAAAGTAGGGCTGCCACGATTAATCGACTAATCGACTATTAAAATAGTCAACAACTAATTTAATAGTCGATTAGTCGTTACTTTATAATATATGGAGTCAGGCTGTAGTGAAGTTGAAAGTTACAATAAAAATATGCTAGCTTTTTAGACTATTTTGGCATTTATCAAGGTTTGTTTAAGCTATTTTGGAGTTTAGCTAATATTGCAGCTACAAGCTAGCTATTCTGGTTAATTTAGGCTTTTTTCTGTTTTTTTGGTTAACTTGGTGTTTAGCTAATATTTTAGCTAGATGTTAGCAGTTTTGACTAACTTAAGCTTTTTTTTTTAAAAAAAAAAAGTTTTTTAGGGTGTTTTGGAGATTAGCTAATATTAAGCTATATGCTAGCTATTTTGGAAAATTTAGGATTTTTTTCAGTTTTTAGTTAAGTTAATATGTCAGCTACATGCTAGCAGTTTTGGCTAGCTGAGGCTTTTAAATTATTTTTTAGGCTAATTTGGAGTTTAGCTAATATTGCAGCGACAAGCTAGCTATTCTGGTTAATTTAGGCTTTTTTCAGTTTTTTTGGCTAATTTGGTGTTTAGCTAATATTTCAGCTAGATGCTAGCTGTTTTGGCTAACTTAAACTTTTTTTAAAAAAAGTTTTTTAGGGTGTTTTGGAATTTAGCTAATATTTAAGCTACATGCTAGCTATTTTGGAAAAAAATTAGGATTTCTTTCAGTTTTTTAAGGCTATTTTGGAGTTAAGTTAACATGTCAGCTACATGCTAGCAGTTTTGGCCAGCTGAGGCTTTTAATTCTTTTTTAGGCTAATTTGGCATTTAGCTAATATTTTAGTGGCTATCAGCTTTAGTGTTTTTAGCTATCAATTTCAGCATCTTCGCTGTTGTCACTCGCTTCAGCTTCAAAATTCAGCTTACAGCATTCACACAAGCATTTTCGCAGATCATTGTTTCTCATGATAGTGTTTGTGCAGGGTGCCAGTGTCACAAATCCTTTATTGTTTGAATTAACTAGAGGAAGAAAGTTTCTGTCCAAACGAACCTGGTTAAGCTGATATTGAACCATCTTAGTAAACTGGAGTCTCCATTATGGAGGTCTGATCATCAGAGACGTTTTAGAGCAGATATTATCTGAAACCCAAAGAAAACAAATAAAAAAATATATATTGCTGTTTAAAATGTCCAAAACTTTTTGCTCTTCAAAAATAAACAGAATTATTTCAGGTTTTGTTTTTAAGGTTTCAAAACTCAAAATTGAAATTTAAAAACGTAGATTTTAGTTTTTTGTTTTTGAATCTGAAAATTTAAGTTTCAAAACTTTTGGCCTGGAACGGCGTTTTGGACGTGCAGTTTGTCCCGTCATGGGACGACTATGACGTACAGACCATACAGCTACTTTCTGACTGTAATTATTACACTCCCTATGAGTCAGTGAATGCACCGGGACTGAAGTCACCACCCTCACGATTTTGATTGGTCCTTTGTGTCAGCCCCGCCCCAACGTGCTCCACGGGGTCAAAAGCTGCAAAACTAAATTTTCAGATTTTGAAAATTTGAAAAAAAAAAAAAAAAACAATAAAAGTTCCAAACTGAAAAAAAAGTTTTTAAAAATTGAGATAAACGAGTTTATTTCAGAATAGCAAAAGTTGAGAACATTTTACTTTTCGGGGGGGGGGGGTGTGCAAACACTTTTCAAATTCTTTATTTGGGTTTCAAATAATTTTGACTCCAAAATAGCTCATTAATGCTCGGGGGGAAAAATATTGACTGTATACAGAGAACTGGACTGAGCGGCTGTGATGTCACCCATAGAAAATGCCTTACATCCGGCTCCAGGAGCTTGAAGCCAATCGGTCACTATTAGGAGTCAGACGAACGCAACTAACGCCACCTATCAGGAGTGAGCTTGTGGGAAGGCCACACCCCCAACACTTGAAAACGGTCAAGGAGAATCAGATCCAGAATGTTTGTTCTGACCAATAGAATGACTGATAACAGCTGATTGGTTATACATGGAAGTCTATGGGATTCTGGCTTCTTGCAGCCACTTCCTGTTTGGAACGCCGGGACACGCAGTCCAGTTCTCTATATACAGTCCACAGTAAAGCCCTGGATCTCAGTCACACTACACGGAGTGACCCGCGCGGTCTCGGTTCTTATCGAACCGTCTCCATGTAAACCGTGATTCTATCGGACCGCTGCAGGACTCACTTCTGCGCTTCGACTCGATCCTCTCGATCTGGAAGTCATACTGCGGTACCGGGCCGGGTGTCCCGGCCGGACCGAACCTCACGGCGGCGGCGGCGGTCCCGGGCGGAGCGAACCTCACGGCGGTGGAGTTCAGCGCCTCCCTGAAGTAGATCACGGAGGTGGGGGCCAGCGCCTCGTCCGGACTCTGGCCGTTTTCGTCGGAGGATTCGGGTTTCCCGGGACTTCCTGTGAGTTCCGCCAGCGGCGAGGTTCCCGGCGGGGTGCACCGGGCCGCCATCGTGACCCGTGTGGGGCCCGGTAGCCGGTCACCTGCTGCCTCAGCGAGTTGGCGGACCGTCACACTTCCTGCCTCCTCGATCCAAAACTTCCGGTCGTCTCCCGGAAGTAGATGCGCGGCGGGCTGGCGGCTCTTTTCTGTCTCTATTTTTTTTTTTTTTTTTTTTTTTTTAACCCCCCTCCAATGAAAACGCTGTTTTTAATGTGTTGGGTGACATATATAAAACATTTTAAGATAAAACTGCATTTCTGAGAATGGTCTTTATTTAAATCATGTTGGATCAGAGGATATGATCCTGCGGGTTTAAAAAGGTTCAACTTTGTGATCCAACCGCTATGGGCGGGGCTAAAGTCTTCATGCTCCGCTCCATTCTGATGAGACAAATAGATCTGTTAATGTATTTGTTTTCTTTTGGCTAGCAAACAGGAGCACGTGGCATAAAGCAGACATTTTACTTTTTGTTTTCGTGGAGCCAGATGTGCTGCTGTGGTGGAAACAAGATGTACATTTTTGTTTGATGCCTGTTACAGACCAGAGTAAATTGTCAAACTCTACTTGTTGTTGTGAGTTTCTGTACAGACGGAGGTGAAAGTGTGCATCCGTTACAAAAGCACTTCTAAAACGTCTTTTAAAGGCCTCCTTGAAGAATAAAATGCTTGAATGTATATTATTTATTGTCATTTCTTGAATATATATCTATATTTATATGAGATGCTTCCTTCTCAGTTGTTATTCCTTTAAAGTAGATAACTACATTGTTGTGCAGGAATTGTGCTACAAATATATAAAAATGACATCGTTGGTGGTTATTTTTTTCTTTATTACCATAAGTTATAAACTTTAATTTTTTCTGAAGCTTTAAAAACATTTCTTTCTGTTTCTGTAGGATCACTTAAACGTAACACCTCCTAACAACCTCCAGGGGGCGACAGAGTACTGCCGGATGGAGTTAGGATGCCTCTTTTCTCCTCTTTTTCATCCGTCCATCCAAACCATCTCAAGTCCTTCATGGGTCACGAGGATGCTGGGGCCTATCCCAGATCCAGTCGGGTGGGGCGAGTCCACCGTGGATGGTTCTTCAGTCCCTCACAGACACAGAGAAGCACAACAGTTGACCTAAGATGCATATTTCAGGTTTGTTTGAGGAAGTAGAAGGGATTTGAATTTTTGAGAAGTCCAGAGGTGTTGGTTGATTATTTATTCTTTAACTTTAAGCTAAAGCAGGTAACTCAATGTTTAGAAGTGTTTGTGAAAATCTAATTTAAAGTAGGGCGTAATTCCTTCCTGATCTGATTGGATCTGATTCACTGACATAAAATGGATCAGAACATCTTGATCCAAACTTCCAGCAGTGACTGAGATCAGCACCTGCTACTGAACAGTTCAGCTGAAGATTTCCTTGGATTTCTTCAAGATAACATATTAAATCTGTCTACATGATGTTAAATCCATTCACATGGAGTTCCGTTCACTGACTCAACTGATGCTGCTTTAAAAGATTCATCTGTATAAACTGTGAAAATCAAGACACTCAAATTCTAGATCCTGTTTCTGGTTTCGACTGTCAGCTGATGTTTTCTTATTGTTGGTGAAACATGAAAACTGTCAAAGTCCGTCATCGTGGGTGCAAACGCCTCCGCCGCCACGACTCGACTCTGATGCGTGTGTGTGTTGTGAACCAGCAGCCCGGTTCAGTTTCCGGCCGTCATCCAGTCCAGAACGCCACCCCCCATTAAGCAAAAAGAAAACACTAGAAATGACAAAACAAACAGAGCGGCGTGGGCGGCGGCGGCGGCCCAAACACTTTTGGACACTTCGAAGAATCAAGTGTTGTGAGCTCAGATCACGTTTATGTACTAAACACTTTACAGGCGTTTTGAGGAAACAAGTCGGCGTTTGTTACAGACTCGAAAATGACTGGACTGTAAACAGGTGAAAGAAGAAGGCGCACGCCAGAAACACATCAGAACCACGCCAGAACCAGGTCAGAACCACGGTGCAACCACGTCAGTACCACGCCAGAACCACGGCGCAACCACGCCAGAACCACATCAGAACCACGTCAGAACCACGGTGCAACCACGACAGAACCACACCAGAACCACGTCAGAACCATGGCGCAACCACGTCAGAACCACGCCAGAACCACGTCAGAACCACGTCAGAACCACGTCAGAACCACGGCGCAACCACGCCGGTACCACACCAGAACCACGCCAGAACCACACTGGAATCACGCCGGAACCACGCCTCTCCAGGTGTCACCACTGACTGTATATGAGAACTGGACTGAGGGAGTGCTACACCCCCCCATAGAAAATGGTTTACTCTGGTTCCAACCCGATCCAATCGATACCTGTTTCATTGTGAGACGGACACCGCCATGTTGGAGCCAGACGTCATCAGTGAGCAGTGATTGGTCTGAGTCATCGTTTCTATGGCAACCACTCTCACCAATCAGGAGTGTGTTTGTAGTGAGGCCACGCCCCAACCGCTTGTCAATCGTTAATAAATAAATAAATGAAGGGGTGATGAATGAATGCATAAACATGTCAGTAACAGCTGTTCGCCTCTCTTCATGGAGCCACTTCCTGTTTGGAACGCCAGGGGGGCGGGGTCACTCAATCACCAGCTTACTAGCCTTGTGGTAGAGTGTCCGCCCTGAGACTGTAAGGTTTGGAGTTCAACTCCCGGCCCACTTCCTCCCTGCTGGACACTCAGCATGAGGACTTGGGTGGGGGGGGTTAAACCACCAAACGCCCCCGAGTGCGGCGGTGTCTGCGGTTCACCCCGAGCGCGGCGGTGTCTGCGGTTCACCTCGAGCGTGGCGGTGTCTGCGGTTCACCCCTCCCCGGGGCAGGGGGCTGCTCTGGTTGGATGTTAGTGCGTCCCAGAGTTCATGAGCGTCCATATTTCATCCAATCAGCTTCAAGCAGCAGCAGACCTGAGATGATCTCCTCCAGGAGGTTCAGTCTGGAGCCGATCGTCTCTTATTGTTGTGAAGCTGCAGAAGAAAATCTTCATTTCCTGGAAGACAGAAAGGAAACCCCCGGGACAGAGCCCCCCTGAGAGGCCATGAGCATCAGAGCCAGCTCCTGCTGTCTGCGGTTGTGAGGGGGGGGGGGGGGGGGGGGGGTGTCTGGAGGTTGTAAAATACGTGAGCCGGCCAGCAGCTGTTTGAATTAAACACTTGAATGGGGTCCCCCCCCCCACGCTCTGATGTTAGCCGTAACAATATTTAGTGTTGTGAGTGAACACATGGGGGGGGGGGACGAGTTCCAGCCCGCCAAACGGACAGCAGCAGTCACGGAGCCAGCGGATCCGCCTGGGGGGGCCTTCAGTCTGAGCCCTCCACAGGTTCCTCCCTGACAGGTGTACGGGGGGGGGTGCAGCATCTCCATCACCCCCCCTCCTCCAGGACCTCCACCTGCCTGACTGAAGGGACGTGCACGTCGGACAGGCTGTGCACGTGTAGACTCTATCTGAAGCTTCGCCGTGACCTCTGACCCCTTTTTGACCCTTTTCAGCTTCTGTAGACCAATCTCTGGTCACTTCAGTTTCAGGAATCCCAGCAGATGAAGAAGCTGCAGCCCAAAGTCCAGACCTGGACATGGAGGTTCTGGTTCTGGTTTCAACCTTCTGATGTTCTGCTTCCTTTATTCATTGAACCACAGGATGAACCAGACGAGCTGCTGTGACGTCACGTTTTCTCCTCTCTCCAGGAACCTGCTTCGATCGTTTCTCTTTTATTTTGACATGAAGCGGATCAGCAGGAAGACGCTCCAGAACCTCTCTGAAGAACCATCCTTGGATCGGGCTGACCCGAACCGTCCGGCAGGTGGCGCTGCAGAGCCTCAGCGCGCGGATCTGAAGCTTCACTCATCTTCAGGACCGTGACTTCCGGCGGGGGAGGGGGGGGGGGTCTCATGTTAGAGAAAGTTCTGTGCAGCGCGCGGGGTGGGGGTGGGGGTGGGGGTGACCTCCCCCCAGGAGGAGTGGCGCTGACGGAGGGATGGACCCGCGCACGGACGCCGGGATCAGACCGTGACAAACCAGCGCGAGGAGGAGGCCGCTGATGCCGCGAGCGCACGCACAGGTGAGTCTGCGCGCGAGGCGCGGCGCGGCGCGGCGCGGCGGGCAGGAGCGGAGCGGAGCGGGGGGTTCTCCTGTTGTTGTTGTTGTTGTTGTTGTTGTGCGGCGACACAAACAGCGGCTCTCTGTGTTGCAGAGCACAGATTGAAGAGGAGGCTGAGCGCGCGGAGGAGAAGATGAGCTCCCACAAGAAGTAAGTGACCCCCCCCCCCCCACGAGCAGCTGATAAAAAGTATTTCGGGAACTTCCGAAGTTCAGCTGGAATGATGGAGCTTCATGAATCCTCGATCTTCATCAGACAAACTGAGACTTTGATGTTTTGCTCCGTAAATATTTCATCGTTTCACCGATAGAGGAGGTGAAGAGTCCTTCAGCTGGATGAAGATGAAGATGAAGATGAAGCTGAAGATGAAGATGAAGCAGCTGATGATGTGGAGATGAAGAGCCTGCAGATGTTGGACTCCAAAAAGCTTTTGAAAAGTTTGAACTTTCTGAAGGAGAAGAAGCAAAGACAACATCCAATCAGAACCGAGATGTTAGGCTCCAGAGGGGGGGGGCGGGGGGGGGGCGCTGCAGCCACATGGGGGGGCTTTCCTTCCACCTACCCCCAGTGGGAGTCTTAAGGTGGCGCCCCCTAATGGAACAGACAGGAACTAAACGTCTCCCACCGTCTGTAGGTCATGACCTCTCATGGTCACCATGTTGGCCGTGCTCAGAACCAGCAGACTGCAGGATCTGGAGGATCTGGAGGATCTGGAGGATCTGGAGGATCTGCAGGATCTGTATGATCTGGAGGATCTGGAGGATCTGGAGGATCTGCGGGATCTGCAGGATCTGGAGGATCTGGAGGATCTGGAGGATCTGCAGGATCTAGAGTTATGGAATTATGATACAAATTCCACTGAGAATGTTCTAAAATCAGATCTGAAGATGAAATAAATCCTCTAAAAACAACAGGAACCATCTCAGAAGGTTTCAGATAAAACAGAGTATTTAGGGGCGGAGCCTGTGATGTCCCAGCACCTCATAAATCTTCCTGTAGGTCCCTCATTTCAGCTCATTTCATTTGTTCCTGAACGGATCTGAGGGAGAGAGAGTCAATGAGGTTCTGGAGCCGAGCGGTTCTGGTCCGCTTCCTCCTGTCGTGCTGCTGCTGCTCCACAGAGGGCGTCAGGAGAACAGCCAGGCTGAAGCGTGCAGAGACGGGGCCTCGGGGAGGGGGGGGGGGGGATGGCGGAGCTGTCGGGTTCAAACTGGAGCTGAGCTGCAGCGTCTCTGTGATCCAGCAGGAATCAGAACCTTTAAGACGGAGCTCAACCTCTGACCCACATGTGAGCGGTTCTCCTTCTCCCTCCGGTCTCTGATCAAGACGCCTCAGCCCAAATCCTTCAGAGTCCACAGAACCAGGAGGACCCAGAACCTTCTGGGCTGACCCGAGCTGAAACGGTCCCGTCATACGTTTGAACACGGATGTTTTCACAGACTGTGACTGCTGTGTTCTCTATAGGGGTGGGGCCAACTACAGCCCCCCCGGGGGTGGGGGTGGGGGGGGGGGGCTCCTAATGTAAATGAATCCTAATAATAATCCTTCGTTGCTGTATTTTCACTCTAGTTATGGTGACGCTCTGTAACTACATCCACTTTGAAACTTTCTGTGATGCTGGAAGAATCGTCTGTTTTTGTGTTTTCCAAGTCGGATTTTCCTTTTTCCGATCGTTCCAACATCACATGAACGCAGCATTTCTCTAAGTCTAAGTTTCTTCCTTAAAAACGTTAAACTGTTAGTGAGAACTAAAGTCAGTTTAGAAATGAAACCTCGTGGTTTATGTTACCGTTTGTTCCAGAATCACATTTTTTAAAATAATTTTTCCAGAAGTTTGAATTCTGCTCAGAAACGACTTAAATATCAACCATAAATATCTGCGTCTCACCCGGTTCTACTGTAGAACCCCGCCAGTTTTCCCGGTTTCATTTCTGAACAGAATGTTTGTGTTCAGACTGGCTCTGGGACACGTTTCACTGCATGATGGTGTCTGTGGGCGGTACCATCAGAACTGGAGAAACGGACCCGCCCAGAGCCTCCAGGCTCGACTCCAGTGCGCCGCCCTGCAGGGCAGCGAGGGTCCGGCACGCCGGCCCGGCCCGGCTGTTTGTGCCTTCAGCAAAGCCGCTGTAATCCTGTAAGGGCGGATGAGTGCGGCGGCGTGTGGGGGGGTGGGGGGGGGGGCAGATGGAGAGGCTTTGTGTGTCTTTAAGTTTTCTGTCAGTTTTCTAAAACTCTTGACGGCTGTCAGAACTGCTCTGGTTCTCTGGTGGACCCGTGTCCATCAGCAGCCAATCAGCAGTCTTCCTGTCCTCTGCCTCACCTCGCTCCGCCAGATTTAAGCCCCACAAACACCTATGGGCGGGCTCCGCCCTCCTCCAGGATGACACACTTCCCCCGGTCAGCGTGGCGTGGCGTCAGAGCTGCCGGCCGCTCCGTGGGGCGTAGGTGGTCTCTGATGGGTGGACATGAGCGCCACCAGCAGCACCAGACTGAGTCCCGGACCCAACCTGCTGCAGCCCAACGAGCCCAAGCGCTATGGCTCCACGCTGTCTCTGGAGGAGAAGTGTGAACAGTCTTTCTTCCTCTTCTACTACTACAGGATGGAGGACGAGGCGGTGCTGGACCGCGGGGCGTCCCTGCTCAAGAAAGTCTGCGACGAGGAGGAGGTGGAGGGTAAGTGGAGCGGCGTCTTCTGGGCATGTTGAGGTCAGGGGGAGGAAGAGGGATGGATCAGCTCTCCAAAGCTCACTTCCTGGATGTACACCCTGCTGCTCACCTATTTAGCCAGCAGGCTGGCATTTAAAAATGGAGCCGCAGACCATGTGACCCGTGTTTACCTGCCTAATCCCCTCCGGGAGCTGGCTGGAAACCCTCTGAGTACTAGTTAAGGATTAGTTAGTAAACGGATCTGAGCCGGCAGAGAGCTGGCAGCAGGAACTTGTTGGCAGTGCGTTTCCATGACAACCATCAAATGATGTAAACAAACCATAGAAGTAGAGAGCTCAGCAGGATGAACGTTCCGGTCTTTCATGTCATTTTCATTGGTTTGGAAGTGACTAGAAGGACTCGAGTGTGAGATTCCTCTGGAGGGTTGGAGACGTGTTTCTATGATCATCACATTAATGTGGTTTATTTAAGGAACTTTTCCAGATATCATGAAGTTCCTTTCAAAAACATCTTCTTTGTCTTTAGACTAAACTTCATTTTCAATCTTAGAGTTTAGCTTCAGTTGATGCAAAGCAGTTCTCTACGTTCATGTCTCGTTGTCTCATTGTCTCGTTGTCTCATTGTCTCAGTCTCATTGTCTCGTTGTCTCGTTGTCTCATTGTCTCAGTGTCTCAGTCTCGTTGTCTCATTGTCTCGTTGTCTCATTGTCTCAGTGTCTCATTGTCTCGTTGTCTCATTGTCTCGTTGTCTCAGTCTCGTTGTCTCATTGTCTCATTGTCTCAGTCTCGTTGTCTCATTGTCTCGTTGTCTCGTTATCTCATTGCCTCAGTGTCTAAGTCTCGTTGTCTCAGTCTCGTTGTCTCGTTGTCTCGTTGTCTCAGTCTCATTGTCTCAGTCTCGTTGTCTCGTTGTCTCATTGTCTAAGTCTCGTTGTCTCGTTGTTTCAGTGTCTCATTGTCTTGCTGTCTCATTGTCTCACTGTCTCGTTGTCTCACTGTCTCACTGTCTCATTGTCTCACTGTCTCGTTGTCTCACTGTCTCATTGTCTCATTGTCTCACTGTCTCGTTGTCTCGTTGTCTCATTGTCTCACTGTCTCATTGTCTCAGTCTCGTTGTCTCGTTGTCTCAGTCTCGTTGTCTCGTTGTTTCATTGTCTCACTGTCTCGTTGTCTCATTGTCTCATTGTCTCACTGTCTCATTGTCTCAGTCTCGTTGTCTCGTTGTCTCAGTCTCGTTGTCTCGTTGTCTCAGTCTCGTTGTCTCGTTGTTTCATTGTCTCATTGTCTCACTGGCTCATTGTCTCATTGTCTCACTGTCTCATTGTCTCAGTCTCGTTGTCTCGTTGTCTCAGTCTCGTTGTCTCGTTGTTTCATTGTCTCACTGTCTCGTTGTCTCATTGTCTCACTGTCTCATTGTCTCATTGTCTCACTGTCTCATTGTCTCATTGTCTCGTTGTCTCGTTGTCTCAGTCTCGTTGTCTCGTTTCATTGTCTCATTGTCTCACTGTCTCATTGTCTCAGTCTCGTTGTCTCATTGTCTCACTGTCTCGTTGTCTCATTGTCTCACTGTCTCATTGTCTCAGTCTCGTTGTCTCGTTGTCTCAGTCTCGTTGTCTCATTGTCTCACTGTCTCGTTGTCTCATTGTCTCACTGTCTCGTTGTCTCATTGTCTCACTGTCTCATTGTCTCAGTCTCGTTGTCTCGTTGTCTCAGTCTCGTTGTCTCGTTGTCTCGTTATCTCATTGCCTCAGTGTCTAAGTCTCGTTGTCTCGTTGTTTCAGTGTCTCGTTGTCTTGCTGTCTCGTTGTCTCATTGTCTCACTGTCTCGTTGTCTCATTGTCTCACTGTCTCGTTGTCTCATTGTCTCACTGTCTCATTGTCTCAGTCTCGTTGTCTCGTTGTCTCAGTCTCGTTGTCTCGTTGTCTCAGTCTCGTTGTCTCGTGTTTCATTGTCTCATTGTCTCACTGTCTCATTGTCTCAGTCTCGTTGTCTCATTGTCTCACTGTCTCGTTGTCTCATTGTCTCACTGTCTCATTGTCTCAGTCTCGTTGTCTCATTGTCTCACTGTCTCGTTGTCTCATTGTCTCACTGGCTCATTGTCTCGTCGTCTCGTTGTCTCGTTGTCTCATTGTCTCACTGTCTCGTTGTCTCATTGTCTCACTGTCTCATTGTCTCAGTCTCGTTGTCTCGTTGTCTCAGTCTCGTTGTCTCGTTGTCTCGTTATCTCATTGCCTCAGTGTCTAAGTCTCGTTGTCTCGTTGTTTCAGTGTCTCGTTGTCTTGCTGTCTCGTTGTCTCATTGTCTCACTGTCTCGTTGTCTCATTGTCTCACTGTCTCGTTGTCTCATTGTCTCACTGTCTCATTGTCTCAGTCTCGTTGTCTCGTTGTCTCAGTCTCGTTGTCTCGTTGTCTCATTGTCTCAGTCTCGTTGTCTCGTTGTCTCAGTCTCGTTGTCTCGTTGTTTCATTGTCTCATTGTCTCACTGTCTCATTGTCTCAGTCTCGTTGTCTCATTGTCTCACTGTCTCATTGTCTCAGTCTCGTTGTCTCGTTGTCTCAGTCTCGTTGTCTCGTTGTCTCGTTATCTCATTGCCTCAGTGTCTAAGTCTCGTTGTCTCGTTGTTTCAGTGTCTCGTTGTCTTGCTGTCTCGTTGTCTCATTGTCTCGTTGTCTCGTTGTCTCATTGTCTCACTGTCTCGTTGTCTCATTGTCTCACTGTCTCATTGTCTCAGTCTCGTTGTCTCGTTGTTTCAGTGTCTCGTTGTCTTGCTGTCTCATTGTCTCACTGTCTCATTGTCTCATTGTCTCATTGTCTCGTTGTCTCATTGTCTCACTGTCTCGTTGTCTCATTGTCTCACTGTCTCATTGTCTCAGTCTCGTTGTCTCGTTGTCTCAGTCTCGTTGTCTCGTTGTCTCATTGTCTCAGTCTCGTTGTCTCGTTGTCTCAGTCTCGTTGTCTCGTTGTTTCATTGTCTCATTGTCTCACTGTCTCATTGTCTCAGTCTCGTTGTCTCATTGTCTCACTGTCTCGTTGTCTCATTGTCTCACTGTCTCGTTGTCTCATTGTCTCACTGTCTCGTTGTCTCATTGTCTCATTGTCTGTCTCATTGTCTCAGTCTCGTTGTCTCGTTGTCTCAGTCTCGTTGTCTCGTTGTCTCATTGTCTCAGTCTCGTTGTCTCGTTGTCTCAGTCTCGTTGTCTCGTTGTTTCATTGTCTCATTGTCTCACTGTCTCATTGTCTCAGTCTCGTTGTCTCATTGTCTCACTGTCTCACTGTCTCATTGTCTCAGTCTCGTTGTCTCGTTGTCTCAGTCTCGTTGTCTCGTTATCTCATTGCCTCAGTGTCTAAGTCTCGTTGTCTCGTTGTTTCAGTGTCTCGTTGTCTTGCTGTCTCGTTGTCTCATTGTCTCGTTGTCTCGTTGTCTCATTGTCTCACTGTCTCGTTGTCTCATTGTCTCACTGTCTCATTGTCTCAGTCTCGTTGTCTCGTTGTTTCAGTGTCTCGTTGTCTTGCTGTCTCATTGTCTCACTGTCTCATTGTCTCATTGTCTCATTGTCTCACTGTCTCGTTGTCTCATTGTCTCACTGTCTCATTGTCTCAGTCTCGTTGTCTCGTTGTCTCAGTCTCGTTGTCTCGTTGTCTCGTTATCTCATTGCCTCAGTGTCTAAGTCTCGTTGTCTCGTTGTTTCAGTGTCTCGTTGTCTTGCTGTCTCATTGTCTCATTGTCTCACTGTCTCATTGTCTCAGTCTCGTTGTCTCGTTGTTTCAGTGTCTCGTTGTCTTGCTGTCTCATTGTCTCATTGTCTCATTGTCTCACTGTCTCATTGTCTCAGTCTCGTTGTCTTGTTGTTTCGTTGTCTCGTTGTCTCGTTGTCTCGTTTTCTCGTTGTCTCATTGTCTCATTGCGGTTTGTGTTAAAAATTCAGCCGACTGTTTTGTTCTTTTTTTTCCTGAATCCGAGTTTTTCTTTTACGGGTGGGCGGGTCTAAGGACAGGGATCACCAGTTTAGTTTAGTTTATCTATCAGCTGCTGTTTATGTTTCATGACCTTCTGCTTCTGTAAGATGATGGTTTGAAGCTCAAAGATGGAGTTGTTTCTCTGAGTTTCAGCTGTTTTTGGTTGATTTTCTTGAGAGTTTCTGAAACTCCCATAAACGTTGTTGAAGTTATAGAATAACTGAAGCTCAGCTCTCCAGATTCAGACTCTGTGAAGCTGCAGTTGACTTTAACCTGAGCAGGTATCCTAGTTAAACTGATGATCGTGTAACCAGCAACGTTAATGAATGACGGTTGTGTCAACGCTGGTGCAGCACTTCCTGTCAGGATTCTGAGCTCTGACCCGGTCGTGGTTCCAGCTGGTTTCAGTTCTCTGACCCGGTCTTGGTTCCGGATGGTTTAAGGTCTCTGACCCGGTTGTGGTTCCGGCTGGTTTCAGTTCTCTGACCCGGTCTTGGTTCCGGCTGGTTTCAGTTCTCTGACCCGGTCGTGGTTCCGGCTGGTTTCAGTTCTCTGACCCGGTCTTGGTTCCGGCTGGTTTCAGTTCTCTGACCCGGTCCTTGGTTCCGGATGGTTTCAGTTTCTCTGACCCGGTCTTGGTTCCGGCTGGTTTCAGTTCTCTGATCCGATCGTGGTTCCGTCTGGTTTCAGTTCTCTGATCCGGTCGTGGTTCCGGCTGGTTTCATCTCTCTGACCCGGTCTTGGTTCCGGCTGGTTTCAGGTCTCTGATCCGGTGGTGGTTCCGGCTGGTTTCAGTTCTCTGACCCGGTCTTGGTCCCCGAGCGTCATTAGTATTCTGCGGCGCGGCGCGGCGTGGCGTGCTGCCATCCTCCTGGCCGGCCTCAGCGTTGCTGTTACCGGGGGAACCGGTGGTGGAGCGTCCCAAACGTTCTCCAGCTAAACAAACCTCCTCCTTTCATTCAGAGGAGCCTCTGCAGCTCCACAGAACTCCTTCTTTCTCCTCAAAGAACCAGGACGCTTCCTGGAGGCTGCAAATCTCTTCTGAACTCCTGACTCCTTCACCTCCTCTCTCCTTCACCTCCTCTCTCCTTCACCTCCTCTCTCCTTCCTGTCCTCTCTCCTTCACCTCCTCTCTCCTTCACCTCCTCCAAAGTTTAGTTTCTGTCCAGAAGGAAAATAAAAAAACGTTTTCATGAACATTTCAGGATCATAAACCAGGAAGTTCTGCACCAATCAGATTAACAGCAGCAGGAAGTCGAGAAGCTCTGCAGGAGAAGCTGAGGATCTAAAACTCTGATCCTCAGTCCTGGACCGACTGTTTTCCTCGTGAGTCAGAACATGCTGGTAGTGTTGATGTCGGACTGATGCGGTTCTGTCATGTTGTCACATAAACACGGCCGGCCCGGCCCGTCCGTGCAGAACCTTCTGCTGTGGGGAAGCGCTGGATCCGGCTGGATCCTCTGGAGGAATTCAGATGAATCAACACAACAAAGGCATTGCAGACGGTGTGAATAATGAGGCCGATTGTTCCTGTAAGGAGCTGGTGCTGAGCGGTTCTGCTGCTCCTGGTCGGGTCACGTGGAGCTGCAGCGTTCTGTTTGAGTTTCAGGTCAAAACAACCATGAAACCAGACAAAGATGATCCGAGTGTCCGGGTCCAGAGTCTCACACAGAAATCTGAAACGATCAAAATGGATCCAATTCAGAAACCACTTCTTTAGAACCAGTTTGAACTAGAAAACCTGCGATGATGCAGCCGCTGTGTATGCTAACGCTGAAGATGCTAACACTGTGTATGCTAACGCTGAAGATGCTAAACACATTTACTGTAACTGATAAAGGGATTTGCAGGAAATCCTAAATCTATTTGCATAAAGTCACAGAAAGTGAACAATTAGATAAATAGAAAAAGATGAAAACAGGGAGGAAGGGATGAACTCTGAAATAGCCCAAGAGCTTAAAAGATCCAAAGAAGCCAAAAAATCCTTATTGGGTGCAAAATTAGTCAATAAAGCCGAAACTTTGCAAAAGGACGAGTTCCACTTCTAATTTACCCAAAAACCTCTTTAGATACCAAAGAAAGCTAACACACTGTAAAGATATTAGATTAGTTCAAAGTGATCCCAAAAACCTCAGTAGATCTCAAATCAGTTAAAAACACAAACATGTTGCTAACATGTTAGCTTAACTGAAGATTAGCCCGAAAGAACCTCAGTAGATGCCAAGATAGTCAAAAAAGATGCAGCATGTTGCTAAAATACTAGCTTAACTCAGAATTAACCTGAAAAAAACCTGAACTGAATTCATCCAAAAAACCTCAATAGATAACAAATTAGCCAAAAAAAAAGCTAACGCGTTGCTAAAGCATTAGCTTAATTCAAATCATTCCAAAAACCTCAGTAGATAACAAATTAGCCAAAAAAAAAGCTAACGCGTTGCTGAAGCGTTAGCTTAATTCAAATCATCCCAAAAAGCTCAGTAGATACCAAATTAGCCAAAAAAAAAGCTAACGCGTTGCTAAAGCGTTAGCTTAATTCAAATCATTCCAAAAAGCTCAGTACATGTCAAATTAGCCAAAAAAGCAAACATGATGCTAACATGTTAGCTTAACTGAAGATTATCCCAGAAAGAACCTCGGTAGATGCCAAAATAGTCAAAAAAGATGCAGCATGTTACTAAAATACTAGCTTAACTCAGAATTAACCTGAAAAAAATCTGAACTGAATTAATCCCAAAAACCTCAGTAGATAACAAATTAGCTAAAAAAAAGAGCTAACGCGTTGCTAAAGCGTTAGCTTAATTCAAATCATTCCAAAAAGCTCAGTACATGTCAAATTAGCCAAAAAAGCAAACATGATGCTAACATGTTAGCTTAACTGAAGATTATCCCAGAAAGAACCTCGGTAGATGCCAAAATAGTCAAAAAAGATGCAGCATGTTACTAAAATACTAGCTTAACTCAGAATTAACCTGAAAAAAATCTGAACTGAATTAATCCCAAAACCTCAGTAGATACCAAATTAGCTAAAAAAAGAGCTAACGCGTTGCTAAAGCGTTAGCTTAATTCAAATCATTCCAAAAAGCTCAGTACATGTCAAATTAGCCAAAAAAGCAAACATGATGCTAACATGTTAGCTTAACTCACAATTAGACATAGAAACCTCAGTCGATGCTAATCTAGCCAAAAAACTAGCAAGTTGCTAAAATATTATCTGAAGATTAGCCTTAAAAACCTCAGAGACTTTAATATCCATAACATGCTGAACATTTTCATCCAAAACTTGAATCATTTTAATAATAAACTTGAATGTATAAAGTGGATCATACATACACGTGTAATAATACATGTACAGTACTCATTATACTGTCACACAGTTCACTTTATTTACAGTTTTGTTGAGATAAAGAGATCGAGGACAAAAACTTTCCTAAAGATCAGATCGTCTGAATTAAACAACCCGGTACCGGGTGACCCTCAGAACCGGGCCGTGTGGACCTCCGAGTCGGGATCAAATGTTTCAGGGAAGACGTCCGGCGTGTCGGGAGGAACCGTGGCGCCTTCACCGTTCTGTCCAGTTATGGGTTTTGACGTAGTTCTGTAACCTCCGCGACCCGGCCGGGTTCTGCTGGGGGGTTCTGTCGGCACACTCGGTTCTTGAAATGAGTCGGTTTTCAGGAACAGGCTGCGGTTCCGGCTGAACTCCTCTCTCCTTTTTGTCCCTGCAGGCCACCACACCGTCTACATCGGCGTGCGGCTGCCCAAGAGCTACCGGCGCCGGCGGCGTCACCGCCGGAGAGCCGGCCACAAGGACAGGAAGGAGAGGTTGACGGAAAACGTCTCTGACAAGTCGGACGCAGAAAACAACGACGAGGCCAGCACCAGCATCCTCAAACCGCTCAGTAAGTTCTGATGGACCTCCTGTCAGGCCCGATTAGGCTCCACGTCCGTCTCCGCCCCGGGACGCTCTCTTTTCTGGAAAAACTCTCTCTGACCCCCGACAGAGTTGCTGAGTCCACTCTGGTCCAGAAATAGCTGTGAATGTTCTGCAGAGTGAGGCTGCAGCCGGCGAGCTGCTGCGCAGGCGCAGACGCGTCTGCGTGCTCTGGGAACGCTGCAGGACCACAGCAGCGTTTCTCTTTATACAGTCAATGTTTCAGCACATTCATTGGTTGTCTGTATAAACCGCTGCTGCTCATCATCCATGCGGATGAACTCTAGTGTGTTTGATTCTAGAGAGAATCATCTAGAAAAGTTTTCATTCCAGCTTTCTGATCATTTCTGGGGAAGTTCAGCTTCTTCACTTCCTTCAGTGAAGGAGACGCTCCGCAGGAACGGAGCGCGTTCGATTCCCGCTCTGTGCTGTGTAAACACACCGCAGTGTAGTTACTGTTCGATACGGCGTCAGACGGGGCGTCACATGACCTCCTCTGGGATCACTGGGGGAGGAGCCGAGGAGCGTCTCGGTGATGAAGGTGTTGAACCTTCATCGGATCTGTTCCAAGAATCCACAAGAGTTACGTCAACAAGAGCTCTGATGTTTTGCCTGCAGCCGTCGCAGGATGGAGGACCCTCATCCACGGAGAGGAGGAAGAGGAGGAGGAAGAGGAGGGGAGATGGGGAGGAGGAAGGATGGGGAGGAAGAGGAGGAGAGAGGGTGAGGAGGAGGAGGAAGGATGGGGAGGAAGAGGAGGAAAGATGGGGAGGAAGAGAGGAGGGAGGAGGAGGGGAGAGGGTGAGGAGGAGGAGGAAGGATGGGGAGGAAGAGGAGGAAAGATGGGGAGGAAGAGGAGGGGAGAGGGTGAGGAGGAGGAGGAAAGATGGGGAGGAAGAGGAGGGGAGAGGGTGAGGAAGAGGAGGAAGAGGAGGAGGAAGAGGAGGGGGGGGAGGAGGACGAGGGGAGAGGGGGAGGAAGAGGAGGGGAGAGGGGAGGAAGAGGAGGAGAGATGGGGAGGAAGAGGAGGGGAGAGGGTGAGGAAGAGGAGGGGAGAGGGTGAGGAAGAGGAGGGGAGAGGGTGAGGAAGAGGAGGAAGTTTGAATGAGTGAAGAAGATTGACCATTATTTTCATACTGCAGCATCTAAATCTTTCTCTCTTTGTTTTGACCCCGCCCCCATAACTGCTGGCCAATGACTGAAGAGATCTGTGGTCACAAGGTTTTGTTTACATGTTTTGGTCCAGAACAGAACTCTCAGTTGATCTCAGTCTGAAGACTCGATCCAAACAGATCTGGTCCAGATCAAATCCTCAGAACCCAGACACAAAGATGATGAAGATGAAGATGAAGATGAAGAATGCTAACAATAGATCAGATCTCCTACAGATCAGATCCCCTACAGATCCGATCAGATCAGATC
The DNA here is from genome assembly GCA_003999625.1 of Oryzias javanicus. Classification (NCBI taxonomy): domain Eukaryota; kingdom Metazoa; phylum Chordata; class Actinopteri; order Beloniformes; family Adrianichthyidae; genus Oryzias; species Oryzias javanicus. The sequence continues at coordinate 1,001,369 of CM012445.1, forward strand.
AGATCAGATCAGATCAGATCAGGACTGGAACCATCTCCGGTTCTGCCTCCGTCTGCAGCGTCTCTGGATCTCCTGAACCCGTTTCTCCTCCACAGACCCCAAACTCTGGTCCTGCAGGTTCTCCGACCTCCACAGGAACAGAAACATCAAAGTTTGAACCGAGCAGCCATCTGCCAGACGGCGAGGAGCTGACCGCCGTGCTACCCCGCGTCCTGCTGCTATTTACCCCCGTGCCCCACGCCGCTCTCCCCCGAAGCTGGAGGGAGGGCTAAATCCTTGTTGGTTTGTAACGCAGACGGGACGGGCCGCGCGGCCGCGCGCCGGCTCGTCCCGTCCCGGGTCCTGCCCGTCCTCTGCAGATCCGTGACCCTCCCGGCTTTGATGAGGAACGTCTTTTTTAATCATGTTTGTTCCTGCTGGGATCAAACTGAGTGGATTACAAAGATTATTTGAGTCGTAGAGCTGAGCATAGAACCAAACCAACCAGATAAGTGATCAACCAACTCAGAGTGATGTGTGTCAACATGCTGGATGAACCTCACGTCTAAAGAAAACACGATGACAGTGAAGGTCTCAAACGTTCATCAGGCTGCATGAACGCATGAATCCATGAACGTTTGATCAGATTCATCCAATCATTCTGGTGCAGTTCTACAGCTGCTCAGGAGGGGGCGCTGGATCCGGTCGGCTCGTAGACGTATGAAGCTCCTCCCCTCTGGTCCGGTCAGCTGTTACTCCGTTCTCGTTTTCAGTGTCTTCACAGATCTTTCAGGATCCTTCTCAAGATCATGTGTTCTGTAGCAATGTTCTTCAAGTTAGAAACCGACCAATCAGATACTGCTGGCCCCGCCTCCAGCATCTGGTGAACACACTCCCATAAACCTCCTGATCCGATGTGGATCAGACGATCCCTCCAGCCTTTATCTGGAGGATTTTTCCGTGTTGTTCCGACTCAGCCTGAAGACTTTTCTTCAGAGTTTAGCTCCTACAAAATAAAAGCTCCTGGTTGGCCGTCCAGTCTGGAACCGGCTGTGTGGAAGTGGGCGGAGCTGCTTCTCAGTCGTATTGTTTCAGGTGCCGTGGCTTCAGGGCTGAATGTGTTTGGCATACTTTGACCCCCCCTCCCCCCCCCCCCCCTTCATGCTGGCTGGCTGGCCTGCATACTGACAGCAGAAGAGGCTCGCCGTGTTCAGCTGAGCGTGGCCGGCGGTGCTCGCCGTGCTCGCCATGTTCAGCGTGACCCGGCGGCGCTCGCCATGGCTCGCCGTGCTCGCCGTGCTCGCCGTGGCTCGCCGTGTTCAGCGTGACCCGGCGGCGCTCGCCATGGCTCGCCGTGCTCGCCGTGGCTCGCCGTGTTCAGCGTGACCCGGCGGTGCTCGCCGTGGCTCATCGTGACCCGGCGGCGCTCGCCGTGGCTCATCGTGACGACGCTCGTGCGCGCGCCGCTCGCCGTCGCCGCTCGCTGCTCGCCGTGCTCGCCGCGCTCGCCGCGCTCGCCGTCCTCCGCTGCAGGTAGCAGCTGCATCTGCTCAGGCGTGTTTGCGTGGGGACGCATGTCAGGAGTGGGACGGAGCCGGCCCTCAGTGCCAGTCACACTCGGCTTCTGCCGGGCAGCGGGCATTCTTCCTCCATCCCATCTCCCATGAGCCTTTGCTGCTGGGACAAAGTCCTCTTTGTCTGCCCTGCTGTTGGCCGGAGCACACGGCGCTTTGAAACAGCGTTTGAACGATGGGATTTTCATTTCTGTCCCTTCTCTTCCTGCTCGCTCTCACCCCTCTTTGCTTTCACTGAGGCCCCGCCCCCTCGCTTCGATAGGACTCTCCCCGTCCTCGGACTCTGTTCCTGCAGTAAACTCGGTCTTTGAAAACATTTGAATCATTTCTCCATAAAAAGTTCATTTTTCACAGAAAGTCATTGTTCTGGTCTCAGAGTCTTCAGATCCATCAGATGATTAAATCTGTCAGGAGAATGAAGATCAGATCTTCTCTGGTCTGAAACTTGTAGAAATGATCTCTGAGAACACAGACACTGCTGGTCGTTCAAACACTGGACATTCTGTGTGTGGTTCTGTGTGGTTCTGTGTGTGGTTCTGTGTGGTTCTGTGTGTGGTTCTGTGTGTGGTTCTGTGTGTGGTTCTGTGTGGTTCTGTGTGCGGTTCTGTGTGGTTCTGTGTGTGGTTCTGTGTGTGGTTCTGTGTGTGGTTCTGTTTGTGGTTCTGTGTGTGGTTCTGTGTGGTTCTGTGTGTGGTTCTGTTTGTGGTTCTGTGTGTGGTTCTGTGTGGTTCTGTGTGTGGTTCTGTTTGTGGTTCTGTGTGTGGTTCTGTGTGGTTCTGTGTGTGGTTCTGTGTGCAGTTCTGTGTGTGGTTCTGTGTGCGGTTGTGGTTCTGTGTAGAACTGTCCAGTGCTCGTCTATCTTCCTCCTCATAAGTTTCTGTCTTGTGTCAGAAGCTGAAGCTCCGCCTCCAGCCCGTCTGTCTCCGTCCTGCAGCTTCTTTCCGGTTCTGATCCAAACGCTGGAGTTCCTCCGGTCGTCTGCAGGTCGTTGATCTTCTCACCATCTCCTGCCAACTTTTAACTTGCTTGAGTTCATGTCTCAGCTGCAGGTTACAGAGTTCATCATGATGTGCTGTGCCCCCCCCCCCCCCCCCCCCAGCTCTCTCAGCTGTTGACTGTAATCATCCTGAATGATACGAGCGTCACCTGAGCGGCGTGAGCTGTCATTACCGCCGCAGTCTGCAGGTGAACGCCGCCCAGCAGACTGTTTACACTCCACCCCGTAATCTGTCAGCTGCTCGTCTGGCCGGTACCTGTTCCTGTTGTTGTTGTTGTTGTTGTTGTTGTCGCACCACAGGAGTGTCGGGTGTCGCCTGCCTCCTTAAGCCCCGCCTTTTGGAGATCTTAGAGCGCAGGACGGAGAACGTTCCTCGCAGCTCCACCAGTGATGCTCCACTCTCCCAGGTTGATGTTCCAGATTAGGATTCCTCCGTCTTTGAGGCACGGAGGAACTCCAGTCTGTAGGAGTTCAGTATAAAGCGTCATGGATGTCATCAAAACACTTAGCATGTGCTAACTGTAGTAGAGGTATCAGGTGACCTCCGTTCTGCCAGTCTGCGGTTCGTTAGCGGATGTTTCCTGTTTTAGGTTCTGCTTTGCAGTTTCTTTTGAATCTGGACACAAAAACACATAAATCCTGGTGGAGCGTTTGGTTTGAACCGTTTATTTAGTCATCCGCTATTTTAGCAAAATATAAAACTTTCTGACTAATTTAGTTTACGGAGGAATTTTAGGCTATTTAGGGTTTAGCTAGTTTTTAAGCAATGAGCTAGCTTTTTTGGCTAATTTGACATCTACTGGGGTTTTTTTGCTTTTTAAGCTATTTTACTACAAATTTTAAGAAATGTCAGTGCTCTTTTTTATTCTTAACCCTTCCGCTCTCCTTGGGGTCCAGATGGCTCCAACCACATATTGTTATGCGATTTCTTCCATGACAAATGTGGACGAAGGGGACAGGATTTTATGTCTGCCATGGACATTAGTGAAACTCCGAAATCAGTGAAAAAAAAAGTTCAGCGCACTGTCCTGTGGTGTCCAGATGACCCCACTTTTAATGTAAACAAGCTAAGGAGAACGGAAGGGTTAAACGACATTTTCAGTCTTTTAGCAAATAGTTCTGCCATTTTCAGTAAATCCCTGCAGCAATTGAAGTCTTCATTTTCAGCTAAAAGCCTCATCATTTTCAGCTAAAAGCGTCATCATTTTCAGCTAAAAGCGTCATCATTGTCAGCTAAAAGCGTCATCATTTTCAGCTAAGAGCGTCATCATTTTCAGCTAAAAGCGTCATCATTATCAGCTAAAAGCGTCATCATTTTCAGCTAAGAGCGTCATCATTTTCAGCTAAAAGCGTCATCATTTTCAGCTAAAAGCGTCATCATTTTCAGCTAAAAGCGACATCATTTTCAGCTAAAAGCGTCATCATTTTCAGCTAAGAGCGTCATCATTTTCAGCTAAAAGCGTCATCATTTTCAGCTAAAAGCGACATCATTTTCAGCTAAAAGCGTCATCATTTTCAGCTAAAAGCGTCATCATTATTAGGTAAATTCGTCATCATTTTCAGCTGAAAGCGTTATCATTTTCAGCTAAAAGCGTCATCATTTTCAGCTAAAAGCGTCATCATTATTAGGTAAATTCGTCATCATTTTCAGCTAAAAGCATCATCATTTTCAGGTAAATGCGTCATTATTTCAACCAAAGCGTCATCATTTTCAGCTAAAAGCGTCATCATTATTAGGTAAATTCGTCATAATTTTCAGCCAAAAGCGTCATCATTTTCAGCTAAAAGCGTTATCATTTTCAGCTAAAAGCGTCATCATTTTCAGCTAAAGCGTCATCATTTTCAGCTAAAAGCGTCATCATTATTAGGTAAATTCGTCATCATATTCAGCTAAAAGCATCATCATTTTCAGCTAAAGCGACATCATTTTCAGCTAAAAGCGTCATCATTTTCAGCTAAAAGCGTCATCATTATTAGGTAAATTCGTCATCATTTTCAGCTAAAAGCGTCATCATTTTCAGCTAAAAGCGTCATCATTTTCAGCTAAAAGCGTCATCATTATTAGGTAAATTCGTCATCATATTCAGCTAAAAGCATCATCATTTTCAGCTAAAAGCGACATCATTTCAGCTAAAAGCGTCATCATTTTCAGCTAAAAGCGTCATCATTATTAGGTAAATTCGTCATCATTTTCAGCTAAAAGCGTCATCATTTTCAGCTAAAAGCGTCATCATTATTAGTTAAATTCGTCATCATTTTCAGCTAAAAGCGTTATCATTTTCAGCTAAAAGCGTCATCATTTTCAGCTAAAAGCGTCATCATTATTAGGTAAATTCGTCATCATTTTCAGCTAAAAGCATCATCATTTTCAGGTAAATGCGTCATTATTTTCAACCAAAAGCGTCATCATTTTCAGCTAAAAGCGTCATCATTATTAGGTAAATTCGTCATCATTTTCAGCTAAAAGCGTCATCATTTTCAGCTAAAAGCGTCATCATTTTCAGCTAAAAGCGTTATCATTTTCAGCTAAAAGCGTCATCATTTTCAGCTAAAAGCGTCATCATTTTCAGCTAAAAGCGTCATCATTTCAGCTAAAAGCGTCATCATTTTCAGCTAAAAGCGTCATCATTTTCAGCTAAAAGCGACATCATTTTCAGCTAAAAGCGTCATCATTGTCAGCTAAAAGCGTCATCATTTTCAGCTAAGAGCGTCATCATTTTCAGCTAAAAGCGTCATCATTATCAGCTAAAAGCGTCATCATTTTCAGCTAAGAGCGTCATCATTTTCAGCTAAAAGCGTCATCATTTCAGCTAAAAGCGTCATCATTTTCAGCTAAAAGCGACATCATTTTCAGCTAAAAGCGTCATCATTTTCAGCTAAGAGCGTCATCATCATTTTCAGCTAAAAGCGTCATCATTTTCAGCTAAAAAGCGCATCTTTTTCAGCTAGAAAGCGTCATCATTTTCAGCTAAAAGCGTCATCATTATTAGGTAAATTCGCTCATCAAATTTTCAGCTAAAAGCGTCATCATTTTCAAGCTAAAAGCGTCATCATTTTCAGCTAAAAGCGTCATCATTTCAGCTAAAAGCGTCATCATTTTCAGCTAAGAGCGTAATTCAGCTAAAAGCGTCATCATTTTCAGCTAAAAGCGACATCATTTTCAGCTAAAAGCGTCATCATTTTCAAAAGCAAAGCGTCATCAATTATCAGTTAAATTCGTCATCATTTTCAGCTAAAGCGTTATCATTTTCAGCTAAAAAGCGTCCCATCATTTTCAGCTAAAGCGTCATCATTATTAGGTAAATTTTCGTCAATCATTCAGCTAAAAGCATCATCATTTTCAGGTAAATGCGTCATTATTTCAACAAAGCGTCAATCATTTTCAGCTAAAAGCGTCATCATTATTAGGTAAATTTCGTCATCATTTTCAGCTAAAAGCGTCAATCATTTTCAAAGCTAAAAGCGTCATCATTTTCACTAAAAGCAGTTAAATCCATTTTTCAGCTAAAAGCGTCAATCATTTTTCAGCTAAAAGCGTCATCCATTATTAAGGTAAAATTGTCATCAAATTTTTTCAAAAGCTAAAAAAGCGTCATCGGTCCCCCAAAAAATCCCAATTTCAGCTTAAAAAAGCGTCATCATTTTTTAAAGGTAAAAAAAAAATGCGTCAAAATTAATTCAACAAACTGCAAAAGCGTAATCATTTTCAGCTAAAAAGCGTCATCATTATTAGGTAATTTCGTCATCATTTTTCAGCTAAAAGCGTCATCATTTTCAGCTAAAAGCGTTCATCATTTTCAGGTAAACTGCGTTCATTATTTTTCAACCAAAAAGCGTAATCACATTTTCAGCTAAAAGCGTTATCATTTTCAGCTAAAAGCGTCATCATTTTTTTCAGCTAAAAAGCGTCATCATTATTAGGTAAATTCGTCATCAATTTTCAGCTAAAAGCGTCATCATTTTCAGCTAAAAGCGTCATCATTTTCAGCTAAAAGCGTCATCCATTATTAGGTAAATTCGTCATCATTTTCAGCTAAAAGCGTCATCATTTTCAGCTAAAAGCGTTATCATTTTCAGCTAAAAGGTCATCATTTTAGCTAAAAGCGTCATCATTTTTCAGTACCCTCCCCCCCCCCTCCACAACCACACACAACAACCCTTTGGTCATGTGAAGAATGAATGAAGATCTGCTGTATGCAGATGATGGACGTCTTGAAAACATTTCATCCCTTTTCATCTTTGACTGAATATTAGAACTGGACTGAGTGACCCAAACAGGAAGTGGTTCCGAGAAGCCATAGACTGTCGTTCTATTGATCAGAATAAAGATTCTGGATCTGATACTTTTTAACATCTTCTTGTTTGTTTCATGTTTTCTTTCTGTCGTTCAAGTTATTTAAGTTATAAACTAACCAATCAGATGCCTCAGTAGAAGTAGGCGGAGCCTGCTGGCCCCCCACATCCAATGTAGAAAATATTTGATTGACAGATTTTGTGTAGTCTGCTTTCATGTGGTAGGGGCGTGGCCTTCTAACAAGCTCCCTCCTGATTGTTTAGAGTGGTTACCAAAGAAGCGATGAGTCAGAGCAACTCGGGCCAATCACTGACGTCTGGCTCCAACATGGCGGCGTCCGTATCATCAATTTGGTTGAGGAGTGTTGGAGTTCCTCACATGACCAGCAAGGGCAGGTCAAAGGAGGGGCCAACTTCCCATCAGCCCCGGGTGATGAAGACAGTTGTGAGGTGGGCGGGGCTTCAGTTGACGGGCGGCGGGCCCAACAGAACTCTCCTCTCTGTCCCAACCAGTCAGTCATTTTTGGATTGTAAAAGTGGGCGGAGTAATGGCCCTCCCTTGGCGTGAGGGGAGGGTCCAGAACAGTCAACCCCCCCACACACATACAGTGAGTCACCTATGGAGCAGAGCTGTACCCTCATTGGAGGAAACCATGACTCAGCATCCTCACTGCCGAGTCATGGCTTCGGTCCACATGTTCTGCCGCTGTCATGACGGCATCTCCAGGTCTCCCCTGGGGGGTGTGGTTGCCCCGCAGGACTGGGGGCTCCTTTGTGTGGTTGAGACGAGCAGACAAAGAGGAGGAAGCCTCCGAACATTTTGTGAACTATTTCCAAACTGTTAATGAGGGGGGGCCGGGGCGGCGGGCCGGGGCGGCCTGCCAAAGCTGCAGGACCAATGGTGACAGCGAGGGGAGGGGGGTAAGTTGTGGGGACACTGTCCCTGAGGGGGACCCCTGAACCTCTCCGGCCCCCCCCCACCTGTTTGAAAGTGCTGGAAGCAGCAGCTGAGATCTGCTGTCAGTTCTGCTGAGGAGCGGGCCGGGCCGACCGCCGCCGAGCGTCTGAGGGGGGGGTCCGGGAGGTTTTAAAGATGTCTGACAACAATAATCGAGAAGACAAGGGGGGGGAGGAGGTGATGGTGAAGATCCCACCGCCGAGCGTGGCGCCGGACGCAAAGCCCGACTCGGGTCAGAACCAGCTGAAGAACCGCAGTATCTTTCCTCCCTCCGCAGTCTCCCCGGCCGCAGAGAGGATCCGCTTCATCCTGGGGGAGGAAGACGATGGCCCGGCCCCCCCACAGCTGTTCACAGAGCTGGATGAGCTGCTGTCCGTGGACGGACAGGAGATGGAATGGAAGGAAACGGCCAGGTAGGACCGGCCGTGCGGGACGGGGGGGTGGGGGGGTCTGGATTCAGACACCAGTGAGGAGACGAATCTTCTTCACCTCATAGAGGATGGAAAAAAAAAAAGACCAGTTTGACCTTTTCTTTTTGGGTTTTGGTGGTGGTGGGGGGGTGGTGGGGTGGGGGGTGGGTGGTGGGGGGTGAAGGAACACGTTGTCCCGGGATCCTAAATTGATCTTCTTCAAGTTGAATTCAGATGTTCAGGTTTGATTCCTGTCAAACTTTTGATGAAGTCGAGAAACTTTTTGCATTAAAGGTTTGAAAAACAAACAGTTTTTCTGCTGTTTGGAATCTTCTTCATTGGTTTCATGATGAACTCGTCTGTGGAGAACGTCGTCTGTGGAGAACGTCGTCTGTGGAGAACGTCGTCTGATTCCAGCTGTGGAAGCATGACGGCGTGACACTGAGAACACAAGAGCGGGAAAATGACAAACGGGGACGGAGAAGCTGAATGGGAAGAACAACGTTCCAGAAGAACAACGTTATAGATGAACAACGTTCCAGAAGAACAACGTTCTAGAAGAACAACGTTCCAGAAGAACAACGTTCTAGAAGAACAACGTTCCAGAAGAACAACGTTCCAGAAGAACAACGTTATAGATGAACAACGTTCTAGAAGAACAATGTTCCAGAAGAACAACGTTCTAGATGAACAACGTTCCAGAAGAACAACGTTATAGATGAACAATGTTCTAGAAGAACAACGTTCTAGAAGAACAACGTCCTAGAAAAACAACGTTCCAGATGAACAATGTTCTAGAAGAACAACGTTCTAGAAGAACAACGTCCTAGAAAAACAACGTTCCAGATGAACAACGTTCTAGAAGAACAATGTTCTAGAAGAACAACGTTATAGATGAACAACGTTCCAGAAGAACAACGTTCCAGAAGAACAACGTTATAGATGAACAACGTTCTAGAAGAACAATGTTCCAGAAGAACAACGTTCTAGATGAACAATGTTCTAGAAAAACAACGCTCTAGAAAAACAATGTTCTAGAAGAACAAAGTTCTAAAAAAACAATGTTCTAGAAGAACAACGTTCCAGAAGAACAACGTTCTAGAAGAACAACGTTCTAGATGAACAATGTTCTAGAAGAACAACGTTATAGAAAAACAACGTTTTAGAAGAACAACGTTCTAGAAGAACAACGTTATAGAAGAACAACGTTCTAGAAGAACAACGTTCTAGAAGAACAACGTTCCAGAAGAACAACGTTCTAGATGAACAATGTTCTAGAAGAACAACGTTATAGAAAAACAACGTTTTAGAAGAACAACGTTCTAGAAGAACAACGTTATAGAAGAACAACGTTCTAGAAGAACAACGTTCTAAAAAAACAATGTTCTAGAAGAACAACGTTCTAGAAGAACAACGTTCTAGAAGAACAACGTTCTAGATGAACAATGTTCCAGAAGAACAACGTTATAGAAAAACAACGTTATAGAAGAACAACGTTCCAGAAGAACAACGTTATAGAAGAACAACGTTATAGAAGAACAACGTTATAGAAAAACAACGTTATAGAAGAACAACGTTATAGAAAAACAACGTTATAGAAGAACAACGTTCCAGATGAACAACGTTCTGGAAGAACAACGTTCTAGAAGAACAACGTTATAGAAGAACAACGTTCTAGAAGAACAACGTTATAGAAGAACAACGTTATAGAAGAACAACGTTCCAGCTTAGAGCGGAGCACCGTAATCCAAACCTGCGTTGGTTTTCAGATCAGCTGATTGTTGTTGTTTCTGTAGAAACGCTGAAGATCTTTTTGATCCACGTCTAAACTCCGACTTCGGGAAGAGAACAAACGTGTAGAATCTGTTCCTTCATTTTGGTTAAACCAGCGTAGAAAATTCTTGATGAACAGATTTAGATCCTGTGGCCCCCCAGCATCAGAGCGGAGGGGGGAACTAAAGCAGAAGAAAAGCTGGAGTCTCTGATTCAGAAGAAAAAGATGTGATTAAAAACTTGAAGCTGAATTTCAGCCTCTGAAAGTTTTAAGGAACTTTATTTTCTTTATTAATATTCATCAAACAGGAGAAAACAAAGAAGTTTTTTTCAGACGGTAGTTTGTTTACAGAAAGTACAAAATGTTCAAACCCCCCCCCCCCCCCCCCACAAGTTAACAAAAAGAACTGGGGGGGGGGGGTATTCCTTTAACATGTTTAAAAGGCAGCAGTGTTTCTTCCCCCCCCCCCCAGCAGCTGAAGTGGTTCAAACTAAATCCTGAGGATTTCTTTAATCTTTTCCTCAAACATTTCTGTCTTCGTTCTTTGACTTTTATTTTGAAATGACCTGTGTTTTTGTGTTTGTTTGTTTCCTGATTGGGAACAAAAATATAAAAAACATGAATCCTGTTACGATGGATTACAGTGATGTGTGGAGGTACAAACATCAAAGTCTCAGATGAAATGTAATATTTATCTTTATATATAATATCAATTACTTTTTAAAAGTTACATAACCGTTATTTGGGAGTAAAATCAGATCCTCTGAGTTTGGAGGTTTGATCCATTTCATTTGAATTTGTTCGTGCCTTTTGAAAATATATTTTTAATATACAAATATTACATTTTTGTTCCTAATTTGAAGAAACTTTTAATAAATAGGAAATAGAAAATTCCAGAACAGCGCCCCCTACATTGGCATAACGCTTCTTTATTCACACATCAGTTCTGTGATCTGTCAGTCTCTCATTAGGGCGGGTGTCGCCTGCCTCCATTAAGCCCCGCCTACTTTGGAGATCTTAGAGCGGAGGACGGAGAACGTTCCTCCCAGCTCCACCAGTGATGCTCCACTCTCCCAGGTTGATGTTCCAGATTAGGATTCCTCAGTCTTTGAGGCACGGAGGAACTCCAGTCTGTAGGAGTTCAGTATAAAGCGGCATGGATGTCATCAAAACACTTAGCATGTGCTAACTGTAGTAGAGGTATCAGGTGACCTCCGTTCTGCCAGTCTGCGGTTCGTTAGCGGATGTTTCCTGTTTTAGGTTCTGCTTTGCAGTTTCTTTTGAATCTGGACACAAAAACACATAAATCCTGGCGGAGCGTTTAGTTTGAACCGTTTATTTAGTCATCTGCTATTTTAGCAAAATTATAAACTTTCTGACTAATTTAGTTTTTACGGAGGAATTTTAGGCTATTTAGGGTTTAGCTAGTTTTTAAGCAATGAGCTAGCTTTTTTGGCTAATTTGACATCTACTGGAGTTTTTTGCTTTTTAAGCTATTTTACTACAAATTTTAAGAAATGTCAGTGCTCTTTTTTATTCTTTAACGACATTTTCAGTCTTTTAGCAAATAGTTCTGCCATTTTCAGTAAATCCCAGCAGCTATTAAAGTCTTCATTTTCAGCTAAAAGCGTCATCATTTTCAGCTAAAAGCATCTTCATTTTCAGCTAAAAGCATCATCATTTTCAACTAAAAGCATCATCATTTTCAGCTAAAAGCATCTTCATTTTCAGCTAAAAGCATCATCATTTTCAGCTAAAAGCATCTTCATTTTCAGCTAAAAGCGTCATCATTTTCAACTAAAAGCGTCATCATTGTCAGCTAAAAGCGTCATCATTTTCAGGTAAAAGCGTCATCATTTTGAGCTAAAAGCGTCATATTTTCAGCTAAAAGCGTCATCATTGTCAGCTAAAAGCGTCATATTTTCAGCTAAGAGCGTTATCATTTTCAGGTAAATGCGTCATCATTTTCAGCTAAAAGCGTCATATTTTCAGCTAAAAGCGTTTTCATTTTCAGCTAAAAGCGTCATCATTTTCAGCTGAAAGCGTCATCATTGTCAGCTAAAAGCGTCATCATTTTCAGCTAAAAGCGTCATTATTGTCAGCTAAAAGCGTCATAATTTTCAGCTAAAAGCGTCATCATTGTCAGCTAAAAGCGTCATCATTTTCAGCTAAAAGCGTCATCATTTTCAACTAAAAACGTCATCATTTTCAGTTAAATGCGTCATTTTCAGCTAAAAGCGTAATCCTTTTCAGCTAAAAGAGTCACCATTTTCAGCTAAAAGCGACATCATTGTCAGCTAAATACGTCATCATTTTCAGCTAAAAGCGTCATCATTTTCAGCTAAAAGCGTCATCATTTTCAGCTGAAAGCGTCATCGTTTTAAGCTAAAAGCGTCATATTTTCAGCTAAAAGCGTCATCATTTTCAGCTAAAAGCGTCATATTTTCAGCTAAAAGCATTTTCATTTTCAGCTAAAAGCATCATATTTTCAGCTAAAAGCGTCATCATTTTCAGCTAAAAGCGTCATATTTTCAGCTGAAAGCGTCATCATTTTCAGCTAAAAGCGTCATCATTTTCAACTAAATGCGTCATCATTTTCAGCTGAAAGCGTAATCATTTTCTGCTAAAAGCGTCATATTTTCAGCTAAAAGCGTTTTCATTTTCAGCTAAAAGCGTCATCACTTTCAACTAAAAGCATCATCATTTTCAACTAAAAGCGTCATCATTTTCAGCTGAAAGCGTCATCATTTTCAACTAAAAGCATCATCACTTTCAGCTAAAAGCGTATCATTTTCAGCTAAAAGCGTCATCATTTTCAGCTAAATGCGTCATCATTTTCAGCTGAAAGCCTCATCATTTTCAGCTAAAAGCGTCATATTTTCAGCTAAAAGCGTTTTCATTTTCAGCTAAAAGCGTCATCACTTTCAACTAAAAGCGTCATCATTTTCAGCTGAAAGCGTCATCATTTTCAACTAAAAGCATCATCACTTTCAGCTGAAAGCGTCATCACTTTCAGCTAAAAGCGTCATCATTTTCAGCTAAAAGCGTCATATTTTCAACTAAGAGCGTTTTCATTTTCAGCTAAAAGCGTCATCATTTTCAGCTAAAAGCGTCATATTTTCAGCTAAGAGCGTTATCATTTTCAGGTAAATGCGTCATCATTTTCAGCTAAAAGCGTCATATTTTCAGCTAAAAGCGTTTTCATTTTCAGCTAAAAGCGTCATCATTTTCAGCTGAAAGCGTCATCATTGTCAGCTAAAAGCGTCATCATTTTCAGCTGAAAGCGTCATCATTGTCAGCTAAAAGCGTCATCATTTTCAACTAAAAGCGTCATCATTTTCAGCTGAATGCGTCATCATTTTCAGCTAAAAGCGTCACCATTGTCAGCTAAAAGCGTCATCATTTTCAGCTAAAAGCGTCATCATTGTCAGCTAAAAGCGTCATCATTTTAAGCTAAAAGCGTCATCATTGTCAGCTGAAAGTGTCATCATTTTCAACTAAAAGCATCATCATTGTCAGCTAAAAGCGTCATTATTGTCAGCTAAAAGCGTCATCATTTTCAGCTAAAAGCGTCATCATTGTCAGCTAAAAGCGTCATCATTTTCAGCTAAAAGCGTCATCATTTTCAGGTAAATACGTCATCATTTTCAGCTAAAAGCGTAATCATTTTCAACTAAAAGCGTAATCATTTTCAGTTAAATGCGTCATTTTCAGCTAAAAGAGTCATCATTTTCAGCTAAAAGCGACATCATTTTCAGCTGAAAGCGTCATCGTTTTAAGCTAAAAGCGTCATATTTTCAGCTAAAAGCGTTTTCATTTTCAGCTGAAAGCGTCATCATTTTCAGCTAAAAGCGTCATATTTTCAGCTAAAAGCATTTTCATTTTCAGCTAAAAGCATCATCACTTTGAACTAAAAGCATCATCATTTTCAGCTAAAAGCGTCATATTTTCAGCTAAAAGCGTCATCATTTTCAGCTGAAAGCGTAATCATTTTCAGCTAAAAGCGTCATATTTTCAGCTAAAAGCGTTTTCATTTTCAGCTAAAAGCGTCATCACTTTCAACTAAAAGCATCATCATTTTCAGCTAAAAGCGTCATATTTTCAGCTAAAAGCGTCATCATTTTCAACTAAAAGCGTCATCATTTTCAGCTGAATGCGTCATCATTTTCAGCTAAAAGCGTCATCATTTTCAGCTAAAAGCGTCATCATTTTCAGCTGAAAGCGTCATCGTTTTAAGCTAAAAGCGTCATATTTTCAGCTAAAAGCGTTTTCATTTTCAGCTGAAAGCGTCATCATTTTCAGCTAAAAGCGTCATCATTTTCAGCTGAAAGCGTCATCGTTTTAAGCTAAAAGCGTCATATTTTCAGCTAAAAGCGTTTTCATTTTCAGCTGAAAGCGTCATCATTTTCAGCTAAAAGCGTCATATTTTCAGCTAAAAGCATTTTCATTTTCAGCTAAAAGCATCATCACTTTGAACTAAAAGCATCATCATTTTCAGCTAAAAGCGTCATATTTTCAGCTAAAAGCGTCATCATTTTCAGCTGAAAGCGTAATCATTTTCAGCTAAAAGCGTCATATTTTCAGCTAAAAGCGTTTTCATTTTCAGCTAAAAGCGTCATCACTTTCAACTAAAAGCATCATCATTTTCAGCTAAAAGCGTCATATTTTCAGCTAAAAGCGTCATCATTTTCAACTAAAAGCGTCATCATTTTCAGCTGAATGCGTCATCATTTTCAGCTAAAAGCGTCATCATTTTCAGCTAAAAGCGTCATCATTTTCAGCTAAATGCGTCATCATTTTCAGCTGAAAGCGTCATCATTGTCAGCTGAAAGCGTCATCATTTTCAGCTGAAAGCCTCATCATTTTCAGCTAAAAGCGTCATCACTTTCAGCTGAAAGCGTCATCACTTTCAGCTAAAAGCGTCATCATTTTCAGCTAAAAGCGTCATATTTTCAGCTAAGAGCGTTATCATTTTCAGGTAAATGCGTCATCATTTTCAGCTAAAAGCGTCATATTTTCAGCTAAAAGCGTTTTCATTTTCAGCTAAAAGCGTCATCATTTTCAGCTGAAAGCGTCATCATTGTCAGCTAAAAGCGTCATCATTTTCAACTAAAAGCGTCATCATTTTCAGCTGAATGCGTCATCATTTTCAGCTAAAAGCGTCATCATTTTCAGCTAAATGCGTCCTCATTTTCAGCTGAAAGCGTCATCATTTTCAGCTGAAAGCGTCATCATTTTCAGCTAAAAGCGTCATATTTTCAGCTAAAAGCGTTTTCATTTTCAGCTAAAAGCGTCATCACTTTCAACTAAAAGCGTCATCATTTTCAGCTGAAAGCGTCATCACTTTCAGCAGAAGCGTCATCATTTTCAGCTAAAAGCGTCATATTTTCAGCTAAAAGCATCTTCATTTTCAGCTAAAAGCATCATCATTTTCAACTAAAAGCATCATCATTTTCAGCTAAAAGCATCTTCATTTTCAGCTAAAAGCATCATCATTTTCAGCTAAAAGCATCTTCATTTTCAGCTAAAAGCGTCATCATTTTCAACTAAAAGCGTCATCATTGTCAGCTAAAAGCGTCATCATTTTCAGGTAAAAGCGTCATCATTTTGAGCTAAAAGCGTCATATTTTCAGCTAAAAGCGTCATCATTGTCAGCTAAAAGCGTCATATTTTCAGCTAAGAGCGTTATCATTTTCAGGTAAATGCGTCATCATTTTCAGCTAAAAGCGTCATATTTTCAGCTAAAAGCGTTTTCATTTTCAGCTAAAAGCGTCATCATTTTCAGCTGAAAGCGTCATCATTGTCAGCTAAAAGCGTCATCATTTTCAGCTAAAAGCGTCATTATTGTCAGCTAAAAGCGTCATAATTTTCAGCTAAAAGCGTCATCATTGTCAGCTAAAAGCGTCATCATTTTCAGCTAAAAGCGTCATCATTTTCAACTAAAAACGTCATCATTTTCAGTTAAATGCGTCATTTTCAGCTAAAAGCATAATCCTTTTCAGCTAAAAGAGTCACCATTTTCAGCTAAAAGCGACATCATTGTCAGCTAAATACGTCATCATTTTCAGCTAAAAGCGTCATCATTTTCAGCTAAAAGCGTCATCATTTTCAGCTGAAAGCGTCATCGTTTTAAGCTAAAAGCGTCATATTTTCAGCTAAAAGCGTCATCATTTTCAGCTAAAAGCGTCATATTTTCAGCTAAAAGCATTTTCATTTTCAGCTAAAAGCATCATATTTTCAGCTAAAAGCGTCATCATTTTCAGCTAAAAGCGTCATATTTTCAGCTGAAAGCGTCATCATTTTCAGCTAAAAGCGTCATCATTTTCAACTAAATGCGTCATCATTTTCAGCTGAAAGCGTAATCATTTTCTGCTAAAAGCGTCATATTTTCAGCTAAAAGCGTTTTCATTTTCAGCTAAAAGCGTCATCACTTTCAACTAAAAGCATCATCATTTTCAACTAAAAGCGTCATCATTTTCAGCTGAAAGCGTCATCATTTTCAACTAAAAGCATCATCACTTTCAGCTAAAAGCGTAATCATTTTCAGCTAAAAGCGTCATCATTTTCAGCTAAATGCGTCATCATTTTCAGCTGAAAGCCTCATCATTTTCAGCTAAAAGCGTCATATTTTCAGCTAAAAGCGTTTTTCATTTTCAGCTAAAAGCGTCATCACTTTCAACTAAAAGCGTCATCATTTTCAGCTGAAAGCGTCATCATTTTCAACTAAAAGCATCATCACTTTCAGCTGAAAGCGTCATCACTTTCAGCTAAAAGCGTCATCATTTTCAGCTAAAAGCGTCATATTTTCAACTAAGAGCGTTTTCATTTTCAGCTAAAAGCGTCATCATTTTCAGCTAAAAGCGTCATATTTTCAGCTAAGAGCGTTATCATTTTCAGGTAAATGCGTCATCATTTTCAGCTAAAAGCGTCATATTTTCAGCTAAAAGCGTTTTCATTTTCAGCTAAAAGCGTCATCATTTTCAGCTGAAAGCGTCATCATTGTCAGCTAAAAGCGTCATCATTTTCAGCTGAAAGCGTCATCATTGTCAGCTAAAAGCGTCATCATTTTCAACTAAAAGCGTCATCATTTTCAGCTAAATGCGTCATCATTTTCAGCTAAAAGCGTCACCATTGTCAGCTAAAAGCGTCATCATTTTCAGCTAAAAGCGTCATCATTGTCAGCTAAAAGCGTCATCATTTTAAGCTAAAAGCGTCATCATTGTCAGCTGAAAGTGTCATCATTTTCAACTAAAAGCATCATCATTGTCAGCTAAAAGCGTCATTATTGTCAGCTAAAAGCGTCATCATTTTCAGCTAAAAGCGTCATCATTGTCAGCTAAAAGCGTCATCATTTTCAGCTAAAAGCGTCATCATTTTCAGGTAAATACGTCATCATTTTCAGCTAAAAGCGTAATCATTTTCAACTAAAAGCGTAATCATTTTCAGTTAAATGCGTCATTTTCAGCTAAAAGAGTCATCATTTTCAGCTAAAAGCGACATCATTTTCAGCTGAAAGCGTCATCGTTTTAAGCTAAAAGCGTCATATTTTCAGCTAAAAGCGTTTTCATTTTCAGCTGAAAGCGTCATCATTTTCAGCTAAAAGCGTCATATTTTCAGCTAAAAGCATTTTCATTTTCAGCTAAAAGCATCATCACTTTGAACTAAAAGCATCATCATTTTCAGCTAAAAGCGTCATATTTTCAGCTAAAAGCGTCATCATTTTCAGCTGAAAGCGTAATCATTTTCAGCTAAAAGCGTCATATTTTCAGCTAAAAGCGTTTTCATTTTCAGCTAAAAGCGTCATCACTTTCAACTAAAAGCATCATCATTTCCAGCTAAAAGCGTCATATTTTCAGCTAAAAGCGTCATCATTTTCAACTAAAAGCGTCATCATTTTCAGCTGAATGCGTCATCATTTTCAGCTAAAAGCGTCATCATTTTCAGCTAAAAGCGTCATCATTTTCAGCTGAAAGCGTCATCGTTTTAAGCTAAAAGCGTCATATTTTCAGCTAAAAGCGTTTTCATTTTCAGCTGAAAGCGTCATCATTTTCAGCTAAAAGCGTCATCATTTTCAGCTGAAAGCGTCATCGTTTTAAGCTAAAAGCGTCATATTTTCAGCTAAAAGCGTTTTCATTTTCAGCTGAAAGCGTCATCATTTTCAGCTAAAAGCGTCATATTTTCAGCTAAAAGCATTTTCATTTTCAGCTAAAAGCATCATCACTTTGAACTAAAAGCATCATCATTTTCAGCTAAAAGCGTCATATTTTCAGCTAAAAGCGTCATCATTTTCAGCTGAAAGCGTAATCATTTTCAGCTAAAAGCGTCATATTTTCAGCTAAAAGCGTTTTCATTTTCAGCTAAAAGCGTCATCACTTTCAACTAAAAGCATCATCATTTTCAGCTAAAAGCGTCATATTTTCAGCTAAAAGCGTCATCATTTTCAACTAAAAGCGTCATCATTTTCAGCTGAATGCGTCATCATTTTCAGCTAAAAGCGTCATCATTTTCAGCTAAAAGCGTCATCATTTTCAGCTAAATGCGTCATCATTTTCAGCTGAAAGCGTCATCATTGTCAGCTGAAAGCGTCATCATTTTCAGCTGAAAGCCTCATCATTTTCAGCTAAAAGCGTCATCACTTTCAGCTGAAAGCGTCATCACTTTCAGCTAAAAGCGTCATCATTTTCAGCTAAAAGCGTCATATTTTCAGCTAAGAGCGTTATCATTTTCAGGTAAATGCGTCATCATTTTCAGCTAAAAGCGTCATATTTTCAGCTAAAAGCGTTTTCATTTTCAGCTAAAAGCGTCATCATTTTCAGCTGAAAGCGTCATCATTGTCAGCTAAAAGCGTCATCATTTTCAACTAAAAGCGTCATCATTTTCAGCTGAATGCGTCATCATTTTCAGCTAAAAGCGTCATCATTTTCAGCTAAATGCGTCCTCATTTTCAGCTGAAAGCGTCATCATTTTCAGCTGAAAGCGTCATCATTTTCAGCTAAAAGCGTCATATTTTCAGCTAAAAGCGTTTTCATTTTCAGCTAAAAGCGTCATCACTTTCAACTAAAAGCGTCATCATTTTCAGCTGAAAGCGTCATCACTTTCAGCAGAAGCGTCATCATTTTCAGCTAAAAGCGTCATATTTTCAGCTAAAAGCGTTTTCATTTTCAGCTAAAAGCGTCATCATTTTCAGCTGAAAGCGTCATCATTGTCAGCTAAAAGCGTCATCATTTTCAGCTGAAAGCGTCATCATTGTCAGCTAAAAGCGTCATCATTTTCAGCTGAATGCGTCATCATTTTCAGCTAAAAGCGTTATCATTTTCAGGTAAATGCGTCATCATTTTCAGCTAAAAGCGTCATATTTTCAGCTAAAAGCGTTTTCATTTTCAGCTGAAAGCGTTTTCATTTTCAGCTGAAAGCGTCATCATTTTCGGCTGAAAGCGTTTTCATTTTCAGCTGAAAGCGTTTTCATTTTCAGCTGAAAGCGTCATCATTTTCGGCTGAAAGCATCATCATTTTCAGCTAAAAGCGTCATCATTTTCAGCTAAAAGTGTCATCATTTTCAGCTAAAAGCGTTTTCATTTTCAGCTAAAAGCGTTTTCATTTTCAGCGACTACCATCAGCTAAAGCATTGACATTAGCATTATTGTAGGGAATGCAACTTTTCTTCTTTCATCTTGATTTAATCCCAGAAACTAATGAAGGACAGAAGCTGCAGGATTCAATAAAGAATTAATTAACTGTCATCTTCATATATTTAAGATTTGTGCTTTACATCCATTGACCTGATTAGTCGACCAATCAGAATCAATAATGGTTTGCTGCGGCCTGTAGGGTAACATTGAAGGCGTTACATTAAACAGCATTAATACTAAAACTCTCTTTATTATTAACATTATTATAACCCCTCTCTGCTGTTGCTGGAGCCTATCCCAGCTCCGGTTGGGTGAGGGCGGGGTTTCCTCTGGGTGGACCAATCACCGGTGTTTATGCTCTTTAACGGCCGTTTCAAAGTGAAACGCCATGGACTCAGCGGCGCCCCCTGTGTCAGCTGGAGGTATTGGATCTTTGAAGAGAGAATATTGAAACTCTTGGATCCATGGAGTGGTTGGACTCGTGCACAGATCCACCGATCCCGTTCCCGTTCTTTCATCCCTGCAGGTGGATCAAGTTTGAGGAGAAGGTGGAGAAAGGAGGCGAGCGCTGGAGCAAACCCCACGTGGCCACGCTGTCCCTGCACAGCCTGTTCGAGCTGCGCACCTGCATAGAGAAGGGCACCATCATGCTGGACCTGGAGGCCTCCACTCTTCCTCAGGTTGTGGGTAAGTTGGGGGGAGGGGGGGGGTTTTGGGGTTTTTGGGCGAGTAGCAGACGTGATGTTTCTACTCCTGAACCCCCATCATGCTCAGGGGTTTGGACTCATGTGGTTGAGGTCTGAGTCCTCACAGCTGGATCTGGAACCATCAGGTCGTACGCGCGCTGAACTGTAGAGGGACGACGTTCAGGTACATTTTTATCTATGGGCGTGCTGCGGGGGACACCTACACTCCCCTTAAGATGCAGCTCTCCTCTACAACCTTCCAGACCCAAACAATCAGTGTCCATTCTGGGATTTGAACCCCTCACTAACCAAACAGCCCCCCCCCCCCCCCCCCCCCCCCCCCCCCCGCATGAATCCAGCCCCTCTAGATGAACTGGTCCATTTATTGGATTTCCTGTCTCAGGGCATTCTGGGTAACCGGTCATGCGATAGCGTGCCGGTCCGCGTGTGCAGCGGCATTAGCGGCGTGACGTCCAGGTTCCCTCTTCGCCCGCATTCAGCTCCTCGTTCCCACACGAAGGCTCGGCGCCGCCGGGACAGGCCGGCTCTCCAGTTGCACCGAGATGATTACGTGTCCCCGTGTCGAGCCCCCGCCCCACCCTTTGTCTGCACGGAGGAGCGGGACGAAGAGCTAGCACTCGGGCTGATTAATGTGAAGTAATTGGCCGGCCGGCCGGCGTGGGGCTCTGGCTTTGAGAAACGCTGACCTGAGCGATGGACCGTTAACATCGCGACTCCTCCACGGGGGGAGAAACTCCCCCAGGCCGCTCGGCCCCTTCAGACGTCCAGTCACTAACGGACATGAAGGAACTTCTCTCCCAGGAGATCTAGGAGTCATCCCCTCGTGTCTCCGCTCTTCCTCAGAAATGATCACCGACAACCAGATCGAGATCGGCCAGCTGAAGCCGGAGCTGAAGGACAAGGTGATGTACACGTTGCTACGGAAACACCGCCACCAGACCAAGAAGTCCAACCTGCGCTCGCTGGCGGACATCGGCAAAACGGTCTCCAGTGCAAGTAGGCTGTTTTCCAACCAGGACAACGGTAATGCTTGAGCCAGTCTGGTGCAGTCTGGAGAGGAAGAACCTCCCACCAAATCACAGCTGGTCACATGACCTCCGGGTTCCTGTTCCTCAGAGAGAACCCGGCAGGTCCAGAAAGGAACACGAACTTCTTCACTTCTCATCTGCAGTTATCTCTACTAAAACACATTAACCAAATAACCAATCACAACTCCCACAGACTAGACTAATGCTTTCTAGAACCGTTCTGCCAGAACCGTTCTGACAGAACCGTTCTGACAGAGCGGTTCTGACAGAACCGCTCTGTCAGAACCGCTCTTATATCATATCTGCAGCTCTGATTTGGTTCTCGAGAGTTTCTGTCTGCTTCACTGACATGTTGTGTTGATGAATGAAGATCATTTTCATCATTAGAGGAAAGAAGGCTGGAAAAGAGAAATGAAGTTGAACTGAAACAGATTTGAATCAAACTGGTTGATTAGTTATTTATTATTTCCATCCTTCTGATGAGATGTTC